>DWME01001377.1:0-25214 GCA_018244795.1 Parelbella ahira ahira
TTCCGAAGCGGTGGTAGTTTCATTTTGACGTGCAAAAAGTGTTCTATTGAACCAATTTTGAATAAATGACATTTGAAATTTGAATTTGAATATTTCATGGTATTAATACAACCGTTATAGCATTATTCTATGTTACGTTGCTACATACGGATATGTTAATGGACATAATAAAGAGAGATAGAATTCATATACACTTCGTCAACATACGAGATACAGAAGAGTCAAACGATCACTGGTCCGTTTTTAAGCCTCTTTAAAGATTTTTTTAGGTTCGTGGGTTCTTAGGTAAGTTAGTTGATCGGTCCGTCGATTGGTCGAGTGATCGATTGATCGACTGATCAAGATCGATTGCTAATTTACTTAAGCTTATCTATAATAATAATCTCAAACGGTGGCTTATGATAATATTAAAAAGTTCAAGTGTTTTCTATCGTAACTGTACTTAAATTAAGTCCTGTATAGTACACAAAAGCTTCCCTTGAATATACTATATACAGCGTGCTCCATATTTTCCTAATTCTAACCTCCGGTACCTATTGTAATATGACACTTATTGCTACAAAGGACGTCACTGACGTCACGTCTACATTTAATGTAGTCAAAATTTTCATCATGCAATTAAGGGAGGCTCAAAAGCGAATTAATTATAACAAAATGAGTAACACATTCCAAAGGGATATTTATTAACAAAAAATGGTTCAATTAATTATGTCATGTTCGGACTACACGAATTTGTGATATTAAAATGATGTCATAATTTTAATTATCGTTACTAAACGTGCCCAGCATTGGGATATATATATAAATGGGTTGCCTATTACTCAAGAGATGTCTACTCATTAAAAGTTAAATTAGCACTATCTGAACAACTATTTAAAATCATTTTCTATCACTGTGCATTAATTGAAAATGTTACTGTTTTCAGTATTAGTTTCATATTATCGTTACATATTCATGTTTTGTCTCTGTATTACTTATCGTCAAATTTCTCACAAGAGCATATTAAACTCATCGAGCTCAAGATACTCCAGTTAATAAGCAGTTAGGGAATACGAACAACATATTGGCTATGATTACTTAGCAAATGAATATTAAAAATTTGTAACACATTTTCAATATAATTATTTTAACGGAATTTTCAATTCGTAAATTTCATTACTCTAAAAAATCTAGTAAAAAATACACCTATAACACTACCGCCTATTGAACCATAGAATGTCACAAGAGAAATGAATCCATATTATGATACCATCATCAATGTTACATTGTACAAGGAAAAAGGAAGATATGAAATAATAGTAGCGTCTGTTTTGATACCAATCAAGTCAGCGTTATTGCAGAACCCTTATAAGATTCGCAAAATTGGATATACAACTTGAAGTAAGGGGTAGTACACATGAATATAACTATATTGTCTCTATGTGCATGTATCAGAACAGTGGGCAATAGTTAATATATTGTATATTAATAAATATCCGCTACAATGGCTACAGAACTATTATTGCTAATCGTCAAGGTACCTTGCAGGTTAGGCAGAGGGCATCAATTAGTTGTAACATTACCGTCGAAAGTTAGCGCAGTATCCAGTAACATGTTTTTCTACTTTAGGGATTACAAAATCACCTGATAGATTAATGTAGGAGGTGATTGAACCGAAAAAGTGCCCGAGAGGTAACCGCACAACGACCTATACAAAGTAGCCTGGATCACCACTAAATAGACCTATGAGTTAGTCATAGCTGCCGTAAACCAGAGTATCTAAAACACCGTAACTTGGGGTCTGAGGTAACTCTTAGTCCACCAGTAGAACAAGTGGACTGATATTGTGATGAAAATGCTAATATTTAAAAAACCTCTTTTAGTTCATACTGTAATTGCTGGAAGAGCTCTCTTAAAAGAATAAAACAGGACCTTTTCACATAAATTCTTTTGTGTCACTCTTTTCTCAACATATCCGTGTACAAAATTGGTAGATAAACAATCTAAAAAATTTAAAAATGGATGAAGGTATTTCCCTAAACCACATTTTCAAAGTAAATCCTCGGGTAATACGTTATGCATCAAAAGTTTCGTACAAGGCATGATGTGTTTTAAATTTTTTGCATAAAAATAGCGTGGAGGGACCTAAGTTGCGGTACACACAGGTACAGGGATCTTATAAAGTTTATGAGTTCCACATGCAACCCAATATTGCGTTTTAAGACAGCTTTCACGGCTAATCTAGTGGAGCGGGAAGTACGTTTACATGCGGAAAATACAAAGAATGTTATGGAGATAAAACGATGAGGTTATATGTTCATATTTTTATAGGTTATAGTTTTATACATGAAGTTGACTGAGAATGGGTATTTATTATCATGTATTCGTTTCTTTCTATAATTAAAAGCGTGTTTAGCAAAAACTGTATAGGTACATATACCTATATCTAATAAATATTTTTAACTAACTTTCCTGCAATTATTTATTTCGTTCATCGGATTTTTTTAGTATGTATTAACAAACTTATTTATTTATTTATCATAACTTAACACTAATATTACAGACTACTCCCAATTCGCTAATCTAGTTCCGTTCTTATTACTGTCATTGCAATACATTAGTTATTACACACTATATTATATATAATTGCGAATATTACTATCATATTATTTTAACATATCATCCATTATTATTTCTTCAGTCTTTAAACATATCCGGTGACATCGCGAACTATGACGCTCTTGGAGTGGGGAACAGTTCAAATATTTGCAGAGTGCAAGGAAAGATATTGTCAACACGGGAACGTGTCAAAAGGGTTGCGAAATTCTCATCCAGAAATTCTTTTACCGCGGCATAATAGGAAGAGTCAAGTGAGAAATAATAATTGAAATGAGCATTTAGTTGAGTGTAATAGAAACATTTAGTATTATTATATTTTCATGCCAGATCCTTGACGAGGTAGGCAGGGACCATCGAGTGTCAAATATCTATTCTTACAAACCTGCCGTGCTTTTTTTACATTCATCATCATCATCGTGAGCCTCAAGATGTCCACTGCTAGACATAGGCCCTGTACTGCAAAAAATTTGAAATGTACTGCCACCTAAGATTTTCGTGAAATTCTAAGCCATAGAGCTCTCAAATAAAGGCGCAAGGAGAGATCTGATACTGAGCTGGTATCGTATTCGCCAATCAACCGGTATCAGAATTTCCATTAGTGACTCGGAGTCTGGATTTGTGCCAGGTGTAAAGCAATAGGCTCACCACCTATTTCATGGAACGTAAACATAATTAGTAAAAAGTGGGAGTGTACCACACTCCTCTGCCTACCCCTTCGGGGACTACAGGCGTAATATTACGCTAACTTTTAGTAAACATAATTATACATATAAACTTTCTTATATTGTTGTACTGTCAAAAAGTGATGAATACTTTTCAACAGTAAATAATTTCTCGTTCCACTTATTCACAACTCTTGATCGAACTCCATTGCTAAAATATGAAACACGCATACATATGTTCATACACCATATGTGAGCGTCCTCATATCAAGTTACAAATCAACTAACGCGACTTTGATAATATTCACAACGACAGTCCCCTTTCTATTTGGGGTGCTTGTTAGCCATTTTACACAAAATACATTTTCAGACAATACAGAATCCTTTGTTCTGTAACAATGAAAGTACTTGAATATAAACTGAGTGTCTTATCACGGAACCCCTATTTGTTTCGAAGATCGTCGTTCTTAACTTCGGCTATAAGTATTGTTGAGATTTCAGCCTTGTTATATTTTTCGTAAAAACCCGAATGAGAACAATAATAATGGATTAAGTTAATTTAATACGTTTGCGGTTGCTTTGGTAAAGGTTAGAACTAAACGTGTATTTATTTTTGGATATACTCCTACATATGAAATTTATTAGGTTAAGTTACATAGATGTTAGCGCTCGTACTCGTAGCTATGAAGTGCTCGTAGAGAGCAAGTGATCTTTGGAGTTAAGCAACGCATGGTAGGATCGGCAGTTGGGTCAGTGATCGCTAGCATTAATTTTTTTTTTCTATAAGTGTTGCTGCACTTTGAAAAGACTTAGAAAAGCAGATTCAAAACATGAGATACGAGTATATATGGCTTAATCAATATTTCGTGTATCTACTAATTTACACCGGATCAATGCGATGCAGTAACGCCACGCTTTCCACGCTCCCAGCAGTGAAAAGTTAATAGATTTGTACCCATTAAAATAACAAGATTTGGTTAGATTAGACTAGATTAGACTTTGATTAGATTAGACCAGGTTTAATAGAATTAAGACGAAACGTTTATTAAGCACCTACTGCCATTAAAATATCAATATTCTAAAACATCTGCTGACTTACCTGCAGTAATAACTTTTTTCTTTTATATCTTTTAGTTATAAATTATTCTTACTGAACAGTTTTATTTCCAGTAACATACACAAATAAAAGAAACGTTGAATCAATCACCTCAAAAGGTAAATATTTTTTTTTTTATAAAAACGAACGTGCTTTTAGATATTCCAATTTTAAAAAGCCGTTCCCACTTTAGATATTCGCGCTGTAGCGTGGTCAGTATATATAGCTATCAGGGTTAAATGCCTATTACCAGCACACAGCCGATGCGCTGCGGGTACACGCCCGCCTCTATCATTACCTGCGCTGGCTTATAACGGTTAAATCGGCCGCAGTGATCTGATGCTTATTGGACAATCTCTGTTCTGTATGAATATACGAGTGTGCTAAGCTCTATGTTTAAAGACTCTATGCAACAAATTAACCCTTTCAGTTTCGATTAATACTGAATAGTAATACAATGACTATTTCTCATCGCGAAAAGCTCATGATGGAATTTTTTGTCCACGGTGCATAGATGACATACTAGATTTGTTTTATAAAATGTAGTCAGTACCTCCACTTTAAATAAGTAAGTACTTTAAGTTAATGAAATACTATTAAAATCCAAATATAAAGTAATGAATAATTCACTTTTATAATTATGTTAACAAAGTAGCTATTGGAGTTAATTTCAATTATCGACACCTTTCTCTATACTGCAAATATGAGGTCGCTTTTACCTTTACCTGCATGAAAAGGGTAAGGAGACCGTACGTCCATACATTTATTAAGCGAACCAGCTCTCCTCTTTGGCCTAAAATGTAGGTATAAATCTAATTAGATAATTAAGTTAGAGAAACCTGAAAGTTCGATAATTTTTAAATAAAATTATCTATCGATAAAAATTTATTTGCTTTGATTAATGGCAATAGGCTCACCACCTATTCCGTGGGACTTAAACGTAACTGGTGAAACGTTGGAGTAAACTACATTCCTCTGCCTACCCTTTTAGGAATTACAGGCGTGATGTTACGTATGTATTAATGAAATTTTACATATTACATAGAATATATATTTATATTATTATTATTATTATACAGACAAATAGCATCGAAAAGCTTGATCCTTTCTTGACGGAATATGTTTAAAATGTAGTTGGAATATATATAACTTAGCTGTATATGCCATGTGTACTTAATATTTCACTAAAATAGTACTTTTATTTAACCATTAAATAGATTCTTTTAACCAACACGGATAGTTCACTTAGCCCGGTAGGTAAATACCGATTATCGGCTGACAGCGACGACGCGGTGGGTATACACTCGCGATAAAGGTTTAAGCAAGCACAATATTCGTACGCTCACTGATCGATCGGCCGCTGCTTTATACCACAATTGCTTTGTTATTTGCAAAACCGTTTACCTGCAGTTTGTTAAGCCTGCTAGCTTCTGTCTATAAAACGATTAATTCTGAGTCATTTTTGTGCCTTAACTAAACGATTACACTATTAAATGTAATAGTTTATTACTATTACTCATTCACACTATTTAAAGAGGCGTTAAGAACCGCTCAATAAGTTGAAAATGGTGTACCACAAGACTCCATAAAGCTAAGCAAATATGTAAATACCTTTACTGACAGTTTTCAATAATCATTATTTAACAAACTATGTAGATACAATTATATGTGTTTTTAAACGGACACATGGCACACAGACCGAACCTTCCTGCTGTTGGTGGAAGCGGGAAGACGTACCCTAGATAAGTCGCAAACTGGCCAGTCTACCTCTAAAAACATACATTAGCTAAGCCGGCACAGAATGAAATCATGTAGATACACGAAAACTAAGGACACGTTTAATAGCTATAACAAGTAAAAGACTTTTCTACATTATGTTTAGTTATTATAAATGGTTCGTATGTCCCGGGTAAATTCTATTTACGCACACGTGTGGGACGATGTACTGAGAGTGTACATTGACCTTTATCTTCACATCCGCGACTAAGACTGTAGCTACCACAAGCACAGCCCACGCTTTATGAATGATCCTGTGAACCCTTTTATATTATAATGTGCGAAATATATTCGCTCATTTACAATTTATTGCTTCAATTCCGTTCTAATAAACGGAAATTGAGTATACTGTCATTTATTTCATTTTAAATTAAACATGGCTGATATGTATATGTGTATTTCTGTATTATATTGCTTAATAATAACTTACGTAAACGTAATATCACGCCAGTGTCCTCTACCCTTGGGATACCCTATCCCTGTAGGCAGAGGAGTGTAGTACATTACCCGTTTTACCAATTAAGTTTATGGCTTACCACTGAAAAGATAGTGAGCCTATAGTCATACCGTTCACACATCCACAATTGTAGCCATTGGAAAAAAATTCTACTCGACAATCTAAATTAGAATCATCCAATAGTACCCGACCCGGAATTCGATCCCAGGACGTGTAGGTTAGAAATCGCGCTTGAAACCACTGGACCAACGAACCGGGCTTTAATGTAATTATATACATGACGATAAATGCTAAGTCTTGTTTAAACGAATGCTATCTTTTAATCCTAATAGTCCCAATTACAGATAATTCTAATGTGTATTTTACAGTCCAAGAAAAAAGCTAGCGTTACAACATGTTGATTTATTTTCGGATAAAAACCATTTTCACACATTTCTGCAAAACAACCGAAGCACAAAACGGTACGTAGCGAATAAAACTAGTGTCGCGGCAAATAAAGATGATTTGGTTGCAAAAATAGAATCGGCTTTAAAATATACACACTCACCGGCATATATTTTTCATCCACCAATAACTCGCCTTTTTCGCACGCTCAATGCAGCTGCAATATTTCACTGTTATATGCAATAATAGCTGTGTATAATGTGCGATAGAGATACGTATCCGACTACGTAACAACGGTTTTTTCCCTATAGAGTAGTTCGGGCGTTGGTAACCTTTGGCTTGCGGGTTCATTTGGCAATCGGGAATGTTTTCAGCATAAAATACGAATTATTTGACCGGGCTCGTTCGGGGCCAACACCGTTAGCGTTAAAGCGAAATACGTGATAAATAATAACAATAAAAATATCATAATATATTTTATAAGAATGGTTTGTTCGTACGGGATACGAATTCCTGGTATGTACTTATGGTTTTATCATTTTTGATTGTGTAACAAACCTGCAGGCTTAAGGGCTCCTCTGTATTTTGCACGCATTGCGAAATTAATCAAACTGTCCTTGCTCATGAGGGTAGAGAATGTTTTTAACTCGTTTCATTCTAAGAGCAGACTTATATTCAACAATGGAATGATTGACTATAATTATGATTGAGGTCATCTAATTAAATCAAAAATAATTTGACCCACTAAAACGATGATGAACCATAGTCTTTGTAATTATCAAATTAAATATAATGTATAAACACAAAATAAAATAGAATTAATTTAAATAAGAGGCATATAACAAATCATTCCTTGTTATTTTATCAGCATTTATTAAAAACTGTCAATACTGACAGTAAAATGTAGTTGACGTTCAATCCTATACTGACAGTTCATCTATTTGACAGATCGGTTTACATTTATAAATATAGATGGCACTAGTAGTCACATAGTACACATTGTTTTATAATTTTGTTTTATAATATTACCAATAACAATTTTGTTTATATTTAAAAAAAAATGTTTTCATATAGATCCTGTTCGTAATATTTTCATGTTTACCCTGTTTTCATGTGTACATTGGAGTGAAAACTGTTGCAAATTCCTGTCGCAGGGTAATATGCAGTGCAACTGTATGAACGATACGCGACACTACGAGCTCTCCATCTATCTAGATTGTGAACGCAACAGCTATTACGGGATATCAATCGGCTTTAAGCCCAATGCGGCGCGACCGGCATCCACCATTTAAGGGTTTAAATGCTAAACATGTAGTTCGTTGTTTTTTGTTTTGTAATTATCTGTATATGTTATTTTAGGAATTTATAGCTATTGTGTGACTTATTAGGTGAGCAACTACCGGCCTATGAGGGCGCTTATTAAGGAACCTCTACGACATACATATATGACCGAAATTAAATAATAAATAATTATATTTATATATTAAACCACACCGTTTAAAGTAGGTTTGAGATAATTAATTATTGCAATAATATAATGATTGTTTAAAATATAAGAATATATAGGTGAGTTTTTTTCAATGTATGGCACTTACTGTCGCGAACTTATTTTTAGAACTTTCCGTGAGGAACAGTTCAACTATACATTATTTCGTGCAACTTTACTCACAAACCTCACGCTATCGAAGCTCTCAATATCTACGAGTTTTTCAAACTTTCTTAGGGAATATAATCTTTCATCTGCATATTGTTTTTGTATATACTTAGCATACAGCTCATGTCTATCTAGAAATAATTATCTATCGAATGTTGAACTAATGTTTCGAATAGGTACAATTGTTCCGGCGTTTACACAAATTCACAACATTTGCATTTTCCTCGCTTATAAAATTAGGATATAAGTTAGATAAACGGCAGTTGAGGCTCGTTAATAGCTGATAGCGCTCTGATACATATTTCCTTTCGAAACATGGTGAATTTCTTTTCATGAACATGGTGAGTTCATAATTTTAATTTCTCCGATTCTAAAGTGGCTCATTTACTCCTAAATCACCTTTACCCTTTTATCATTAGAAGCGACTAATTACATTTTTGATAGTTAATACAAAAATATCTAAATAGGTTAACTATTGTACTCCAAAATAATTTTGATATCATTATATTCATTAAGCGGCGCTAATGCACTGGTACCTCTTCCCATATTATTTTCCCATTGACCAGATAATAGATTTTTATGGCAGCGTCACTCACCCATTTATGTCAATTATCTACACTAAATTACCCTCCCACGACCCCTGCTTTAATACAATACCAAACATGAGTTCGTATAAAGGTCGAAGATATTTAAAATATGGTCAAACATAATAAAATATAGCAATATCACAGAATGATGTAAGGACTTTTAAAAAGCAGGTTTTAATCTGGATATGGTGAGGAAACAGCTTGATGCAGTGGCTTAGTGGTATTGGCGATGGTAAAATGTATGGTACCCCAGCAATGAAGCAGTTTTCCTGCTAAATTTGTCTATCGATGTGCCGAAATGAAGTATTATTTTTTCGTTACCATTTCGATCGCGAAAAACATAATGAATAAAATTTGGTGATAAGATAAAATTATTTATCATGTGATTTCACTATAGATACGTATTATCGATGTAACTGATGAAACAAGGGTCTCCACTTGGGATGTGAGGGTGCTGACCAGGTTCAGGTTGGCAGACTTCACATGCCTTAGAGATTATTTTTGTAAATTTTAAGGTGTGCTGGTTACCTCGCAATATTGAGATCGAGGAACATACAACTGAGAAATAAGATACAGCAACAAATGTAATATGTCTTTGAAACCAAAAAGCGTATACGAATAGAGTGATCACTTCTAATGTATAGAAAAAGCGATATTTCACAGCTCATGCTCCCTGCCTACACCGCAAGGTATACATGATATACACCGTATGTACAAGGTACACACTATATAGACACAAGGTATACTACACGTAGGATGACGGTATATTAATAATAATAACAAATATATATCATGATGACATCTTACTGAATAGAATAGTATTAGATAAGACAGTTAATATGGGCCGCTTATAACATAATACCTGGAAAATTACCTACAATGGCAAACCATTTACCACAGCCTTCGGGCCTTTTCGCGCCGTCAAATTATGAGAAGTGAGATAGGCGTCACTATTTCTACGTAGTATTGTGTATCAATCATATATTGGTACAACATCATAAAGGTATGTATATATTTTACAACTAAAAAATAATATAAGACCAACTCTTCTAAAACGTCACTACAAATAAACAATACATTTTAATGTAAGTTATATTAAAATCACATTACGAATATCTGTGTAATTCCTTTTGGTTTCAAGGTAAATAAATAATTAAAGCAAAATGAATTGTCCAAATCTAGACACTAAGATATTAGTAATATACGACAGCATTCAAACAAAATTGATAAGTAGGTAAGTATTATAGGAAACAAAAGAGAAGGTTCTCCGACCCACCGTCCGCACCCCACAGGGTACTACATCTGTTAACACACTTTATTAATATCCTTATATTTCATATATTCCACCTTAATAATGTGGATGACAATTTGTATTTCATAGAAACGCAATACCCGTATTACAATGCTATGTTCAGTCGTACGTCACTGTCGGGCTAAAATTATTCAGTGGGCGTACTGCTGGAGCGCGTGTATTCTGTTCCTAGCCGCGTTTTTAATGTAGAGAATGCTTAATAATAAATACCTTGCCTTATTGTAAAAATACAATACATACCGTCATGCACGTATGAAGAGAGATGAATTTGGAAGATGAATTGCAGGTCTGTTAGATAGGTATGCTTAGAACTCAGTGCTCTCTGCCTACCTGGTAAGAGACGTGGTGTTAACAAAGTTATGTAATGTATGGTGTTAACAAAGTGTTTATTGTAAAATTATTGTACAACGAATGGCGCGAACACGTATTTTCTAGAATATTGTGGGTGATGTTATTTTGTTTGTTTTCGTAGTTGAGGCCAATTATATATTCAGAATAATAATGATATTACGCTGGTATTTATACAAACTTGCAGCCATAACGTACCCTTCTGAAAACAAAAATAAACAGTTAATGTTTTACAAGAGATTCTACCGTGCACCAATTAAGTTTTCTTAACATTCTAGAAGCTTCCATAAAGCATATTTTAACAAAACAGTGGGTGAAAATCGTATTATCGAAAAAAGTTACACTGCGTAACCTTTCAGAGTAAAAAGAACTACTATATGTTCAATGATTGCAGATATACCGAAGAACGACTATAGTTAAAATATTCACGAAGAAGCCAAAACACGTACCAAAACATTGGACTAATGACGCCACTGTAAAATTTTGGTAGATACTACTGTTTTCTGTACGTGTAAATAAGCAGAGGATTTGAATGGGTCCGTTTATTCGGCGATAGTTACGCATTCCAAATGTGTTTCCCATGCGAAAACTGTTTTAATCAGTACAACTCACACCTACTTTGCGGTTAGATTTGCGGCCGCATTATTATAAAATCGCGCGGTAGGTAATTTAAACAACGCGTTTACTTTGAACTCGCATGAATTATCTAGTATATGTTCTATAAGTCTGTTTAATCCTATTTTCATGGAATTTACCCATTACAAACAAATCTCCATTCAAATTGTATGTAGGTACTCGTTCTCATTTTGTATATAAATTATTTTTTGATCCTTTTGTTGCTCTTTAAAATACATATTTATAGTTCATGAATATATTTGCACGTTCCCAGGTGTCGATTTAGAGGTTATTAATGTAAAAAAAAGTCTATTGTATTTCAATATGACTAAGGCTTGTAATAGATTTATGTATCTAAATATTTCGTAATAGTTTCTCTGAAGCAATTCTTAGGAACCTATTATTACTCTGAGTTATATTTCCCTTGTATTTTTATTACACTTTGAAGTAGATTGGTTTTCGGTAACATTAATTAAGCTATCTGACAGACGTCTAATCACGGCTATTGTTCATATTGTTATTGTCTCTCAAAGTCAATCAAAGGAATTCTCTTCGAATGGCGAATTCCTTCAACTAATTAATCGAAGTACTATGTGAGATCAAACTAAAGTTCCGCACAAATATATAAATATATAAAACAATAGTTCTTTGTGTTATTTGTAAATTTGGTTTGCAAACTTTGAACATTTGTGTTTATTGTGATATTAGCGCACAATATCAGAGCTACATCTAACTAAAATATATATTTTTTATTACGATTATTTTTATTTCTATAAGAGACGTGAAGCCTGCTTGGCCAGCGTCCTGTATATGGCCTTAACCCTTCTCCTTCTAGGAAAAAAAATCCATGATTAACAGTGTAACAATAAAAAGGTTGACTTAATGTAATTTTTAGCAACCTCATTATTATGTAGCCACGTGGCCACGTGGCTACATAATAATAACCGTTCAAAGCATTTTAGCCAAAATGCTTTGAACGGTTAAACACCCTGTGGCCCAGAAAAAGATTCCTATCGTCTATTTGATGTTGTATGCGATAGATATCTTGTCTTCTCAGACCCTAAAGCGGTCCTGAATATCAGTAAATGAGTGTAAAAAGATAGATAAAGACGGGTTACAAAGACGCCACATAGATTTAAATATGTTTCTTTTCAATATATTATGAACATATTTATACGCTTCTAATTTTGCATATACTTTTATAAACTATATATTACTATTTAAACCCATAAAGTTCATGAAACTGAGTGATAGTCTCATGGTTTAGAATTCAGTGTCCCACTCCGAGGGCCCTCATATCTTACTTTGCAAAATTATGTTTATTTTAAATTAACTGTTACTTGCTATAACTGTGACGGAAGCTTCAGGAAATCAGCATATCTAAGAGTTTCCTATAATGTTCTGTAAAGCGTCTGGACTTTGCCAACCCACACTGGATCAGCGTGGCAATCTATGTATGGCCGCACCTCTCCTTAGGTGAAGATGTAGGACCAGACTGTCAGTGGATAAATAAAGATTGCGACCCTGATGAGCTTGGTACGTGAGTCACTGGAGTCGCGTGCTAGAATAAAATAGAAGCCAGCTCCTGAGTTGCAGGCTGATGTGCCTAATAGTAAGACATAAGCCTGCAACGACACTCAAATGTGAAGCTAACATTGTCCTGAATTCAACCATCGTTAACCCGTATAAGATTTCATAATAAAATTTCACTCACAGTTTAGTCCTGACCTGAATAATAGGGCAAAAACAACCTGAATCCTAGAATGTCAGGTTGTCGATAATACCCTTACGACGTTTAACTTTTGGTTTTGATCACAATGTATTTAAGTAATATCATAGAATATAATTGCTTTATGATATGGCATAAATTCCTACGAACTTTTGGACACCTTTAATAATAAAAATTCTGTAAAATTCTTTACATCGAACTTTTAAAAGAAATTTCCGGTTTAAACTATCTCGTTATAATAATAAGCTAAAAAAGCACTGTCTTTAAGCCCCATATTATAACCTGACCAGTTTAAGTAGAATATCGCATTTTTCACACCGAATATGAGTGCAAAAAGTCTTTATTGCTCATAATTTAGGTATAAAACTTATTGAATATGTAGCAACTACGATCGCCGGTCACCGGCGAACTGGACATTTTCATAAAAAACGGACTTTATACATAAATTTTTTTGTATAGATATTGCGAACCGTAAAAAATTCTGGTAGCTTAAATAAAATTTAACTACACAACTGCAGTTTTGCGTTAACTATCAATATACGCTGCGAGCCTATTGATTTTTTTTATTTACAGCTTTGTGAATCGCATTTTAAGTTTAAATGACTGTGATTTTATTGATATTTCTTGGTTGGAAATAATGTAGGAATTATAAAGGACGTATTTGGAAGTGGCTGGCAGTGGTTGGATGCGAAGAGCTGAAGATCGAGCTCAGTGGCGTGCCATTGGAGAGGCCTATATCCAGCAGTAAATGGGAGTAGGCTGAGGATGATGATGATGATGATATATGTAAAAATAAGCTTAGTTATTCGGATGACAAGTTGATATAGTTTGCTATCCACATTGTTGTCTCCGATCCAAAATTCCTTTAACATAAGACTTCGCGGTCTCCTGACACTTATGTATGTGTTAACGGAAAATAAACCCACGTAAAACATTCTTAGTAAAAATCTTTGCACAACAAAGCTAAGGTATACATGTCAATTATTTCCTGAGATCTATTATTGATCATCTGCTTCCCGTGTCGGAAGCAATCTGTCTGTTTTGCAGGGGTTATAATAAGATCTCACATTTCCACGAACACCATCAATTTTACGACCGGAAAGTAATTTTTTTTTTTTTCAAAAAAGGAAACATTTATAAACGATTTTACGCGAGAATTCTATTCCGTTTCCACCACACATAAACGAATATAATACGTCATTTGTAAAACTGAAAATAAATAGAGTGTGGGAAAAAAAAGCAAATCTGTTAAGTTTATAAGTAGGTATATTGACAATCAGATGAACGAATAGAGAGAAAGTGAACGAAATATATAAATAAAGATGCTAATAAATACATTAAAGGAACTGCTATGTAACATTGAAGATTAAAAATCAAAAATTTACGAAGTTTACCGGTTATATTAAATAAAATATTTCCTGTACCTGTGCGGGAAGCAGGCTCGCATTTATATGCAAGGCGTTCCCCCAGTCATCCACTACTAGGGCCAATTCGTAAAACCAATTCTAGAATCGGGATATATAGCAAAAACGTGATCATTCCTTCAATATCGCCACGGTTTCCGAGTTGAGTTATACTATCTTGCACGTTAATAAACATTTCGAGTAAGAGCAAGTAGATAAATTTTCAGGTATTTTTCATACGAGGGGAGAACAGGCTTAACGCGAAATATGTGTGAGCTTAAATTACCTCGTTATTTCAAAAACATGATTACAAAGGTGGAACTAAATCTTGTTTTTCACATCATAATGTAGACATCCATTATGAGAGAAAAGCTGAAGCTGTCTATTATCGAGTCAGATACAGAATTTCGATGCATACCTACTATAAAAAAATATTCGTTTTTCTTCTTTCGATAACAAGATTTTACTTATAACAACATCGACAGAACAAATAATTCAAAGAGTCTGCGGGCTGTGATGCCTGCCGCCACTAACTCCTAATAAGACATACTAATTGATATTAATCTCCATACATTTACTGAACTAATGTGTACTGTTTTGTTTCTATGATGTTATTTACCAATTCGCACGTCACATTTCATTAGATCTCTAGATGGGTAATTGTAAGAAATCATGAGCGGCACTAGGCATTTGGGTCTGCTGCCTGTCCGCTTACGACCTACATTGAGAAATTCATCTACATTTACAGCAAGAACCCGCGAGCAAGATATATAATATAATGTTTTACTCATTGATACGGCTACTTTTCTTAATTATTTTTCATAATATGTATAATCATTAAGAGGCAAAAAGTATGGGGCTTCTCACGTGACCTCTTAATATATCTTTGGTATTATTTTATTGTTACGCAGTTTTGCTTAGAATTATTTTCTAAAACGTAATCTTTAATGGCAGATACAGTTTATCGATCAGCCATACATTTCAATTAGTGCTTGTATTTTTTAAAAGTTGACACAGCCGGTGTTTTAGTGCGTAAACAAAATTTACCTGCCCGAAATAATTTATGTCACAACAATGTTATGTTCGTAACTGCTCTATTATTATGTAGCTTTCAACTAACAGACGCGTGTCCTGTTGTTCAATATAATTTCTATATTCCGTCAAAATTACAATCTATACTTTACTGATAATACACAATTAACTAAACTTACTAACACGAACTGTTCATTTAACTTTTGTAGTATTAACGTATGAGGATAAGAACAAAGATGGTGTCCTCAAGTTAAGGCAAATATTGACTACTGTGTTTGTCCATAAATGAAATGTAGAAAGGCAAGTGAAAATACCGAACATAGTTGCTTTCTATTTTATAAGTGCTTAGTAACTTTAATATATAGCCAAGGGCGAGGTTGATGCTCGTCCCGTTTCTACGGCTAATAATAACGTCTTGACGCTCGCTGATGTCGTGTGTGATGTCGAGTGCTCTCTCTTGTCTACTGTTTATAACACAAACTTGTTAATAATATGAGATAAACAGGACCGTACAGATATAGGTTATGAGAATCAATGGTTATAATAACTTCCGCAAATATAATAAGTAGATCAACTTTAGCGATGAAATTATTTCGCTTAGATAAAAAAGTTTTCGATAGTAGTACTTACTCGTATATGTAGGTATGTAATCTCGGTTTTCTATGGATATGAAATATGTGTAATAATAAAGAGACATAGTATACTTATTACTCAATAGCGTAAAAATCTTTGTGAAACTACCTGTTTTCTATGTAAGTATCTTTGATTAATTGTAATACAAGCAGTTAAAGCTTGTAGGAATATTATTGATCTTTTTTACAATGGCCTATAAAGGCGACTCGAGGCCTTGGCGTTTCACGGCTCATAATAATATGTAAGCATAATAATGTATAGGGAAATGTCTTTCTTACGATTATATTCGGTAATTTGATAAAAAATGTCATTTTGTTTGTACTTACTTTAATATTATTTCCTTTATTAGAACTGAAATTAATTAAGAACGGAAATTAATTGACTCATTTTTCAGGACCCTCAGACCTTTGGTGTGAAATGTACCTACTTACTTACGAAATCCTTATGACAATTTTTAGCATTTCACTGATCTACGTACGTAAGCGTCGCGATTGATATTTTCATTACCAAGAATAATTTTTTGTGGTTAATTATGCTCGTCTATTATTAATAAAACTTCTCATCAATCACCTGGGTTGACTGGTAGAAAATGCCACTTAGCATTAAGTCCGCCTCTTGTTAGGTACCAACAATAAAGGATAAATAAATAAAAGAACGGATATCTCTTTTCGTACATAAATATAGCAGGGCCTATGCTAGTATGACGTTGTTTATGAATATTATAAAAACACCTAAGTAAACAAGACAAAAAGTCCACTAGGCAGAAACTTCTATTGAAATATTCCGCATTCGTCGCTAACTTTATTAATGAGTACGTAGCCTCCAAAAAGAACAACGCAGCCATTAGTATAAACCTATTAGGGCACGAAAATCGTATTACCACGAAGTAAAATTATATATTACTGTATACAACGCACGCATACTGTCGAAATACATTTGTTAGAACTAGTATCGACCTAGTTAATAGTTCAATTGGGTGTCTAAAGTAACGAGCTTACTTTGTTTTCCTATAATAAATTAAACTGAGAATCGTGTGAAAAATTTGTAACTTTTGCTTTTAACGTTGCGTTAACTGACCCTATAAAGAACAAGGGAGAAACGAAATTTAGTGCCTGCAGAAACATTTACAAGTCTGTAGAAGAAAATAATTATACTTTTATTAAACGGCAGAATGATAGGTATATCAAACGAATAAAGATAAAACGCAGTTCCCTTTGACAGAAATAAAAAAATACGTATGTATTTGTTTACAGAGTATTTATGTTGTAATATTTTTCCGCGCGGAGAAGACAAAGGGTCTCTACAGCCATGAACGTGATCAAAATGCTTTCATTTAAAAGCTTCCAATGTTTTATATGCTGAAATCATGTCTATATGCCCCTTTTATATTATCTGCTTTAAGGGTAACATACATTTTATGATTTTTGTACTGGCTGACTATAAAATGCTATAACATCCAAACTTTGGAAAAGCAAGCGTAACTAATACCAAAAAAGTTACGATGATTACCTACTATGTATCTTAATATGTCGATTTGCCATATAAACTCGCGCGTACGAGTACGTATTTACGTAAGTTTAAGAATACAATATTGAGTGTATTCAACGATTGCGTCAACGTTGTAACGGATACCTACCTAATACAATATACCTAATACAATTTGACAACTTGATGCGTAGGTATATACCTATCTTGTGACGTTTATATCAGGTGTAGGTACACAAAAGAGATAAGTAGGACAAAATGATATAAATAAGAAAGCGTTGCCACATTTTTAGAATATTATAAACATCCCAATTATTTCAAGTAAATATTTGAAGACTTCAACTAATATGTATTCCATAATAGAAACGTAAAAACCCTCAATGTTCCCACATTTCGAGGCTCACTAAAGCTAAAATGCGCTAAAGCTAAAATGTATTAGCAATGATGTATCTCTGAAATGTATTTATTTCCATGATCATAGTCTCTTTAACTTAATTTTGTAAAAGTGACTACTTATCTATCTATTTTTCAAAGAATATTTTCATTATTATTGAGTAACATGAGCATGCAGCCCATCGTTCATAGTTAATGAAATTTATGTACCTAAATGAGTTTTTAGAGGTTTATATCATGATTTTAGTTCCATGTGCTTGCGATTCGGATTGAAAGCGCAGCGAACCTAATGACATGTGCTTAAATTTAAATAAAAAAAGCATGTATTTTATTCGCGTTTCAAACACATTAATTAATGTACAAAGTTAATGATTTGCTCAAAAAAATCAAGCAAGTTGTGTTATCATTAGTTAAGAGTCAGAACACTACGAAAAGAGTCATGAAAGTAGAAGCACGTTAGGACTGTAGAGATGGAAATATTCGGCACTCGCAGCTCCCTGCTAACCCTGTAAAGGAGTTAGAGTAACGAGAGAATAATAATAAATTAGATTCGTATGAAATTTTTTAGAATGTAAGCAGAATCGAACAACGTCCTGTTATTTCCCGTGGGCCCACTTGTACAAGCCGGAACGTATGTATGTATTTATATGTATGTATGTTGTTCGCTCTTGTTTAGCGGACGTTACGGCCCGTCATAAAAAACTAAATGGAATATTGAACCTCAATGTGACATTGTCGTTTCCAGATTAATGATGGTCAGATTTTATGGTGATTAAACAGAGACATCATATCTCAATGTAGGTACATTGGCGTAACTACATAAAAATGTGTCATACAGAAGTTTGTAAAAAGGTGATTTACGGATACGTAATCATTTCTTCTTTCGTGATGATGTTTAAAAAAATTGTTTTAACAAACTTTTTGTTCACATACACGCACACATATCAGCTTACGCCCCTCCTGCTGGACATAAGCCTCACCCATGGCACGCCACTGAGCTCCATCTTCAGTTCGTCTCGTTCTTTTGGAGAGTTCATCTTCTTGTTCATTTGTATATATTTAATTATTTCTAAAATCATAATGTTTGAAGATTCATTACCTACATATTTCGAACTCAAGTTACACACATGTTATGTAGGTACATATGTACGTTATGTAACAAAGCCAAAGAATTTGTTGTAAAGCAAAAGCTAAGAAGACAGCAGAAATGTTTGAGCGGAGAGATCAGGGATTTATCTACAGTGTATCAAATAAGGGATAAGTCTTTGAAATAGCGACATTCCAAATACCCACTTGATACATGAAATTCTTTAAACATTTGTGATCTGAATTAAAAATAAGACAAGTCTATTGTGGTATTTTCGACATATATCTATTTCATGTTAAAGTACCGTTTTGTTTATTATAAAATTAGTTTCTGATTTTTTCTTCGAAAATGTGACGCTTAGTTAGATAAAAAATATGACCAAAAGAAAGTATGAAACGTTGTCCAGAACAAAATAAGAAAATACGAATTATAAATTTACGTACCTACTATTTCGCAGTTCGCTATCGAGCACAGTTACCTCGATGTAATAACTTAGTGTCGTTACAATGTCTAAGTTACATAAAAATATAGCAGAGCCGGACTAGTGTTTGACCTAGATTTCCTTTGATATTTTTCGTCCAAATTTGGCTTCTTCCCAACTTTTTTAGCAAAACAACGAGGCCAAGAAGCTCCTAGTTATGAATAGTTAATGATACTATTGTGTGATATTTATTTAATATGTGTTGGTTATTGGGTAATATATATATTTTTTAATTAGGTTATTTAATGCGAATAGAGCTTTCTTACTTAAGAATCCGTATCAAATTGACTTGAACGCAATATAAAAAATAAAAATAAGATAAAATAAAAATAAGCAGATATGAATTTACTTCTTATTCAAATAATATTTGTATAGTAGGTGCCACTGAACTTTTTTAATGAAAATAATTTACTAACTACACGCACCTTTACTGGTTGCGTTATGTTTATACTTATATATAATTATCTCTTACACTGAAAGATATCATGCGATTTAAAAATCAAAAGGACGATAAAACTTACCTTCGCCGCTCCCACCGCAGTATCGATTCCTTTCTACCACCAGCGCGGTCCCAGCGGCTGCCGCCACCACTCGCTACCGAGCAAAGTAAAACAAAACAATTTACACACACACTTAGATGGTTCTCACTGTACCATACGTTACCGGCGAAATCAGAAACGGTTCACTTTTCGCCACAGTCAACTTCAGCGAAAAAAAACTTTAAGAACAAAAAAAAACAAAAGTTTCCAGTTCAATTCATGCGCTAAAAGTCATGTGAGAGTTGAGAATTTTTTTTAAACGTCGAAAACCGAGCGCGGCCCGCGATAAAGTTTTATGCCGATTTGCGCTTCCCCATTCCGGCGGCGCGCACGGAGCGAAAGTTTTCAGCGGAGCGATTGAAGGCGAGTGTGCTTTGTTACGCAACTCACTGCGGCGCGAATCCGCCAGGGGGCAGCGCGCCGCCAGTGGCGCAGTGGCGGGCATGCGCACTGCCCTCCGCTGCGACACCGCTATTTCTCTTTTGTTCCTTTCGTTTTCAGTTTCATATACGATACGCTACACATTAAATACGCTGGCCACTCGCAAACCAAACTGAATCGATGGAAAGCTCCAGTGTCGTCACTAACTTCTAGACATTTTCGATGACAACAAATTTTATTAACGCCCGATTGAGATATGGAAAGCTTGAATAAAATAAATCTGAAGTTTATTATGATTGTCGCAATCAATTATGTATAAATAATAAAAAGACTAAACAATAAATATTGCTCAGTCATATTTTAGTTAAAACTCCATAATTAAACACTTAGTTATTGATATACATAGGTCATTTAGAACGTATGTAGAGTTTATTATGTATGTACCAATATGTCTTTGTATAACGAAGGTCAAATTTAAGCTAATTACTGACTCGTGGCTGTGTGGTGAAAGAAAGTCAATAACAAAACTGCGGTGGAGGTCAGGGCACCAAGACATTGCGTGAACAGCGATAATGGCGAGCCAGCAGGCGAGACCAATCGTCGACCTCGCCGCCCTTAACAGTGCTCACACACCTTCAGCTTTACGTCGTTCAAAGGGTTACGTTTTTATAGCACTAAATGTACATTTTAACTGATTTCATTTAATATCAACAGCTAGCATGTTTAAAAGAGATAAAAAGCATTGTATAAAATCTAATTGTTAAAGAAAATAAAGACAAAAGGAACAATGGAAAGCTTGAAGTAGTCTACAGTCTAATATAGGTAGGTGTTCCTCATTACAGATGTTTTTTTTAATTCTATTTTTTGTATTACTGAGCTTCCCTGTTTTCCATTTAGTTCAACGTGAATGGACGTGAAGGCAAGCTAGAAAATGTGGTCAAAAGCGAAATAAAACACACAGATGTATACACAGGCTGCCTTTGATGCTAAAAAGGCTACTTAAAAATCTAGGTTTGACGTTAGGCTTAAAATGGGTGAATTGAAGTTTAATATTATGTTTGTTCTAATTAGGATAAAATTCAAGGTAACGTAGATAATAGATGTAATACGTTTATAGTTATTAGTATTGTTAAATTTTTACTCATTTAGCTGAAAATTTTGTGATGTGGACGGCATTTTAATGAAAGTGTATCAAGATTTAAGTAATTCTATTTTATTATTGTTATTAATATTAATACAGTTAAAGAAATCAGAAGTGTATTTAACTAACGAATCTATCAAAGTTTGTGTAACTTTCTGTAAATATAAAATTTACACATTAATTTAATAATTGAACTTATTCTACTATAAAAACATAATATCCTTAGTTATGTTATGTATACCAGATATAATGATGTATGTTTTAGGCACAGAACGCAAAATTTTGATCCTATTTCAATTTTAACTTTGGTTGAA
Organism: Parelbella ahira ahira; assembly: GCA_018244795.1. NCBI lineage: Eukaryota > Metazoa > Arthropoda > Insecta > Lepidoptera > Hesperiidae > Parelbella > Parelbella ahira. The sequence goes on from DWME01001377.1 coordinate 22,108, forward strand.
AAAAATTTTATACACAAACAGACAGGACTATTGCGTTTTATCATTTTACGATACTCAGTTTCTTACATCTTTCACTTATTGTTTCATTGTTAGACAGAGTGCATGCCTCAGAAAGAAATAGTTAAATGCCTTATTTATTTTGGAGAAATTCAAACAATCTTTCAGAGACCACTGTAAAAAAATTCTAGATACTTATCCCGCGAAGGACGACAATATCTATGGCCGCATATTTTCGGATAAATCGGAAGACACGGGAGGAGAATGAAAGAATAAGAATATGGGTCTTCCTGGCGTCGGGCCCTGATGGGCGTAACGTTATGAGGGCACTGGTGTGTTCCGTCGGAGATCCCTGAGCACTCCTACCAGCGCAGAGGAAGGCCATCGGGTCCCATATAACCCCTGGGAGAAATCCCTGAACACCGGGTGCCTTTTGAAGAAACTCATGTTTTCTCGCAGTATTTTATTGTCTTTATTGTTTAAGTAGGTACTTATACCTACTTTTAATAAATAGTCAAATACACTCAATCTTAACTTTTAAGTACACGAGGACTTGAGTTGTTCCATTGATCCTGCGGTCTCGGGTACACCTCACTCCATATATGTAGGTATACCTACATATTACGAACAAAGAATGGGCGGTGCTGTGTTAAAACAAAAGGGACCAGAATTCTCTTATTTTACTGATCGATATAATTGTAATATCAATCCTTTGTTTCAATGTCCCTTAGATGAATATTTTAATTATTTGCAAGCTTCTATTAAGTCACGTTAAGCAGCTATTTGATCGCATTGTAACCTAAGTCTTGTTAGTTGACAATGGATGTCTCAAATTACCCTAATTGACATATATAAGAGTGGCGCCCGTCTACTTAACGAACAATATTATTGTTTTACGACCATTTAAGAACTTGCTCGATCGAAGTTTAAAAAAAGTGTTTATTGAAAAATTGATTAATTTATTATCTTATGCCACAACGTTTAAGTTTGGCTATATACATATATTGGAATAATTATCGTGGTCTAATACCAAACTGTTTATTTGTACAACAATAATTAATAAAGAAAAACATGTAATTTGATAGGTACTTATTATTTTTTTATGTTTTAGTATTGTCAATGATCAGAATACGGCTAATTAGATTGGTACGGTACTAAATGTCGATAAATTTAAATGCATATTTATTTTACCTTCATACTACAGCAGAAAGTGTGGGTAATGACAAGCGTAAAATTTGAATGAGAACATGAATAAAAGAAACGTAATAAAGACACGAAAGTTTCAAAAAATTTTTATTATGACGCTGACTGCCTCGTTAGTCGAGTGGTTGCAGACGTGACTGCCGATCGGGAGGTCCTGGGTTCAAATCCCAGGTCGGGTGGATTTTTCTAATTTAGAATTTCTAGTTGTGACTCGGAATCTGGATCTTTGCCCGGTGTATGGCAATAGGCTCATCACCAATTCCATGGGACGGAAACGTAACTGGTGAAAGTGGGAGCGTATTATACTCCACTGCCTACCCCTTCGGGGGTTACAGGCGTGATGTAACTTTTTTTTTATTATTATTAAAGTCTATAATACTATGAAAGAGAAAATGTTAATTCAAATTGGAATAGAATAGGTGACTATGTTATGTATTTGTTCGGGTAGAATGCTTTTTACCTACCTTCTGCGGTACAGGGAAGCCAAAGAAATTTTAGTCTATACAGCCATTGTTTATAATATTCTCTCGTACGTAGAAGCTTAAGGGATCTCAATTTATACATTTTGTGCGCGAGAAATTATGAGCGCATGTTTACTTTAGTTTACGTGTTTTGAACTTCATACAGAAGTATGCATAATTATATCTACCTATGTTTCTGTACTTTGTACATATATCTATCTATTAAAATATATTTTTTATTATATTTTATATTTAAGTTTTAAGTGCTTTTTAACCCTCTTCGTCTATAATATTTAGTAAGCAGATACGGAAATATTAATTTATACATATTTATGTCGATGTCAAGTTTAAGTATTTTTAAATGAAAGTTATAAAGATAATTATCTAAGAAATACGATTGTATTTCAGAACAAAAAGGGGAAGGAAGAGTCATAAATTATAATTGATATTAGATAATATTATTTCCAAATATAGTAGGTACCTATACTTTTTTAAAACTGACGAGCTTATAGCCTGTAGCTGGAATTTAAGAATTAGGTAAGCTTCTCACTCTGGGGATGCTGGGTTCAAATTCATGGCACGCATTTCTTTACAAAAGTGCGTTTTAAGTTTAAACATCACTTGCTAACGGTGAAGGAGAATATCGTGAAGGAACGTGCACACTTTAGAATTTATAAAAAAAATCTGAGGTGTGTTAAGTCTGCCAATCCGCATTTGGTCAGCGTGGCAGACTAGGGCCTTAACCCCTTTAATATGAGAGGAGACACATGTTCCAACAGTGGAATGATAAATGGGTCCACTATTATTATTACAAGGTATAAGTAATAAACGATTAAAAGGTATAATTAACAAATAAATTTTAAATTAGCAACCCAATAATACTGTCTTTCCTGAGGATCGAACCCAGATTTCTGAATGGGCAGTCGTCCATGCAACCACTCGATCAAAGGGGCAATCGTTGAATATTTGATAAACTTCCTGTTAAACCAATACGCACCACATTAGGTGCCGCTGTAGGTCTCACGCAATAGCAGGAAGCTCAGGTGAGGGTTAGGCCAATGATGATGAATTTATTGTAACTACGTCTGTTACTCACTTAAATTCTAATATATTATCATCATCGGAGTGTCATCGTCCACTACTGGACACAGGCACGCCACTGAGCCCGATCTTCAGCTCGTCGCATCCAACCCCTGCGTATATTGTAACTTCACCCATCTGAAGGGCGTTCTAAATTCTATTCTACGTCCTTGTGTTACAATAGAAAAAAGAAAGATTAATAAAATGTGAATGATTCAACAGTTATACAATCCATAGCAATTTTTTTTACAATTGTTCAATTACTACAACGAAATAATTAGGAATACCTACAAGTTCCAATAGGTTCATTTTGTTTTCACTTTTGGAAATAGTTAATGTTAGTTAAATAGTTAATCATTAACTATT
>DWME01001378.1:0-25211 GCA_018244795.1 Parelbella ahira ahira
TCGTCATCAGCCTATCTCAGTCCAATGCTGGACATAGTCCTCCCTCAATGAGCGCCATAGCGCCCTGTCCTCGGCTTGTCGCATCCAGCTTCTGCCGGCAGCCTTTCGCAGGATGTCATCCCCCGGGCTGGAGAAATGTAGTGATTTAGTCCAATTCTACGACCTTCTCAAACTATAATCAGCTTCACATTATCATTTACGGTTGTCCATAATATTAACACATTAGCATAGTGGATAAAATAAAGATGTTCCTTTTCAACTTTGGTTTTTATATGTTTTATAATGTAAATCCTAATATTAACAAGTGATTTTCCCAACTTGAATTATCCATTAAGTAACTCAAGGTCTGGATTTGCGCCAGATGTATGGCAATAGACTCCTGATGTTACGTTACATTATCTACATAGCTAACAATATCAATTAACAGGAAAATTCCCACAAATATTACCTAGCAGGAATGAAGCAGAGATATGAACGTTCGTAGAAACAATTCTCGATTCTCTAATTGATGAATTGTACTTCTAATTGCCGTTGTCCCGTTAATATTATTCAGGTCACGGAGGATAATTAATATACATAGATCTGGGATTGCAAACCTTCATGGAATCTATGGATTCCTTTTGTTGATATTCCACTTTGTGCGATTTAAGCGCTTTCGTCAATATCTTGTCACTGATAACGACTGAAAACATAACCTTAGGTCTATTTGAAAGATGGAAATGATCCCATTTCTTTAACAATCTAGAATTAGATGTTTTTGACGATATAGACTTGTTGACATACTTATAGATTTATGGATATAGATACAAGCAGGTTATTTTTTTAAATGAATTGTATATAGTTTAAATATCTTATAAGTCGCCATTCTTTGAAGTATTGAAACTGGTGACGTTTTAAAATGTTACTAAAGTCCTTATAAAAAATGTACGTTGTGTGATGTAACGTATGTGACTTGTTATTACATCAACGTTTATTACATAGAAGCTTTATCATTGCTTAATTGGATTCCTGGTAATATAATATCTAATAAGTACCTAATATCGTAGTTCATTGACCATTTGTGTATATTTTTTCAACATAACCCGGGAAATTCAGGGAATCGGATTATTGAATTGGACGTTATCAATAAATTGTTACGGGTGTCCATATAATCAGCTTCAACCTATAAAATGATAATAAACGTCCAATCATAAAGTCGATGCCGGCAATAAGCATATAATTAAACATTCAATTGATACAGTCATAACACATTATTGATATGAATTCTGAGTGCTGACAATCGATTCCTAATTTAATATCCAACCAGACACAATGATTGTCCTCAATAGCCAATAGGCTCCGCGTCTGGTGCAGCGTTATTAATTATTTATTTGGCTGAATAATCTTAAAACCTTGACCTTTATTCCATTCGTAACATTTAAAAATAATATTCACATGATGACATTCAAATTATAAAATGAATTATTTCCTATCTAACCTCCAATTAAAATTCTATCACTAATCTGTTTTTTGACTTCAAATAGGTACATAGCTATAAATAATGTCGACATATTTTTAAATTCAAATAAATAACGTTATTTTTCTTTTTTATCCGACGTCGATGTAAGTAATGTCTGTAAATATAAAATGACTCAATATTTGTAACTTCATTCAGTTAGCTTTTTTTACAATATAGTCTACATATTATTACTCAACTCCACCTGGATTACCGTTTTTGCGTATATTATATTTTTAGACAATAAATACATGCAAGCAACTGTTGGAAATTTAAATATTTTGAACGCGTCAAGTGGGCCAGATAAAAAATCGCTTTCTATGAAGAAGCATCATTTGACTCAGTGTATATTGAATGACATAATTAAATAATCAGTAGCATAAAATCAGTAACCTTAGAAAACGCGTAAATAGAAATGGTTATTACTTTTTAATTTAGTCAGTCGCATGTAGCAAGTAAGTGAAATATATTTCTTGTTTTAAATACTTAGATATAATTTCTTTATTTCAATGTAGTTGTAATACGGATATTTTCGCAAACAGTTCATTCACCCGTAACATTTTAAATCATAGCTAAGCTTATTCCCGGGCCTCATACGTCTGGCCTGTAATAATGTAGAAATATCTCCATACCTACGAAATTGTTACGTCTCTAATATCCAATGTCTCCGTAGATTTGTTTGTCTGCATATATTTCTACCACAACAAAATAGCAATCAGGATAATTATACTTTTATTTGAATATTAATAAATTGTGATTAATAGCATATTAAACGACAACGACGACGACGGTTTAATATTAAAATAAATTACTGCTTTTCAGTCCATCCTCTCACGAGTTTCGAGTTAAAGTTTAACTTCTTTACAAAGAATGCGCGTTTTATGCTGAAATATCGTATGCTCTAAGCGCCAAGTAAAACATAGTAAGAAAATCTTGAGGTTCTTATTATGTTCTCAAAGATTTGTAAAGTCTACTAACCCTCACCTGACCAGTGGACATTATGGCCTTAATGCTTCTCATTCTGAAAGAAGACCCCTGTGGAAAATAACCGTAACAATTTTGAAATACTTATGTTGTGTTACCATACTGCGTTAATAATAGAATTACTCAGCAGTAATCAAAAGACAATAAATCTTTACGATTATGTGAGTAGTGCTTCCATTTATTAGGCGTTTCAAACTACTGGCTGTTATTTTAATTACAGCAGAGAAAAACATTAAATTTCAAACATGTAAGACTAAAATATCGCGTGCTCTAAATATGTAGGAAAAAAATGTATATTGATGAAACTTCAATACGTTAAAGTTCCCCATAATCTCTCATTCGTGTAAAATCTGCCAATCCTCTGTTAGCCTTACAAACTGTTGCTGTGACAACTAAAATTAATATCAAGAGACAAAACTCGTGTTCACAACTCGAAAAATAAAAGTTTCCTTGATTAAGAAAAAACAAAATAAATACAAACAAAAAATGGGAATGATTACATTACTTGCCGTTTTTAGAACAGTTGGAACAAATTTTGGACAATAATATATTCGTCCCAGATTTCATTGTTCTAGAAATTGAGGTGAACTTTTTTATATGAAGAAAGTAACGGAAATGCAGCGGTCACAAATGGTCGCGGTTTCTGAAAACTATCCCGACTGAGTGGGGAAAGCTATCCTGTGGGAATAGGACTGTTAGAAATATTAGTGGTCATTCAGTCATACCCAATTACTTGTGACGTTTCCTAAATTGAATAAATTAAATCGAAATCATTGAAATTAAATAACTTTTTAAATAACTTAAATATATTCGCGCAGCATAAGCCAGTGTAATATGTATGTATATGGCAAAAAATAAATCTATCAAAATATGGTAAAAGAAAGAGACTTTCTAGTCACACATAAAACTTGACACAAACGCTCCCTAAATGACGTATGTAGTCACTATGAAAGAAATTTTGGAAATTAGGTGAGAATTTAAAGTGGTAAAATAGGGATTGAAAAATTGTGTGAAATTACGCCTATTTTGAAGTTAAACAACTGAATTTTTAAATTTACACTGGTGGTTAATAAAAAGGGATAAAATATTTAATTCTATTACATTATCGACTTCTGCGAGATCAAAGCCACGGGAAAAAGTAGTCAGTGTGCTACTTTAATAAAAAATATCACGTTTTTATTTTAAAATAACAGGTTACGATGATATAAGGTACAACATACAAATTTTCTTATAGTTGCTTGAGAAGTATCATTGCAATATCGGAAGAAATCCAGCGTCATTTTAGTGGCCCAATTATTCTCACAGACATATATTAATAAAACAACAAAATACACGTCACCGCAAATTATTCCGAGTAGCAGCTGAAAACAAAACAGATTAGCCTGAATGAAGTGTGCAATTGAAAGAATATTGTCCTTATTATGAAAATATCTTCATGACCTCGTTTCGCAACATTACATGCGTCATGCGTATCTCTCGTAATGAAAAATAAGACATGAAATTTTGTATGTGCGTAAATATTTTTGAAAAATTACATTGTGACTAATGCTTGCAACATTTGCGTTGGTTTTTCCTTGCGCTAGTGTCGCGTATATTCAGGGTTGTCAGCCGTTGCTTAAGAGGCGGTTAATTACTTGTATGGAAATTGAAATGAAGTGAATAAAAAATATATTCATGGTATTCTATAATCCATTACATACATCCATTACATCAACATTTTTATTGTTTTTCCTCTCTCGGAGACTTGTCTCCTCTTCATAGAGAATATTTGAGTATAGAATATATTTTGTTAAATTCGTCATCAGCTTGTTTCAGTCCATTGCTGGAAATATACCTCTTCCAATGAGCACTATCGCGCCCTGTCCTCGGCTTGCCATATACAGCTCCTAGCTACAACTTTTCGCAGATCGAAATCTCACCTAACACCAGGACGTTCTACTCCAAATTTGTCAAACTGATCTCCATACGCGAACACGTACATAAATTTATATGTATTTAATAGAAAAATTTATGTTATTTCTATTTTCAAAATAATAGCCAACCCTACGTTACTTGACGTTAATTTAAATGTTACTATCAGATTGGAGGGAAATCAAGTGTGATACCGACCATAACCTAAGTGTTTAGCACGCGTTGTTATTTTAGTTCCGTTATTGAACAATCACAACGCGCTTTTAAACACAATGATGGGACAATCTGACAATCCAATTCCTGTACCAATCAACTGAATGAGTCATCATCATCATCACCATCAAGTTTTTTATCATTCCCAAGAGTGGAATGATAAAAAAAATCTGGTCTCTTACAATGCAAAGGGCTTACGTTTGCCGCATAGTCTGCTACAGAACGGATTAGCACACTGTAAACCTCTTAGAGAACATTATGAAGTACCTATTCTAAAATGTGTCGATTCTCATGTCATTTTCCTTCAGTATTGGTGCAAATTATAAGATAAAAACGCCTCGTTGGTCGAAAGATTGCATCCTGGGAATAGATCCGGTCCAACAGTGGTACCGTAAAATAATGATTAATGATACAAAACAATGATAACGATAAAAAGTATCACCTGTAAGCAGTCTAAAAAGTATCGATGCGAGTTTGTCGACCGCGGTCACCGCCGCCGTAGGAAGGCTAGTTTATTTATAAAAAGGACTGCGATCACGGCACAGGTATTCAGGGCAGGAGTGTTTCATGTTTGGCAACCTTGACGCATTTAATGGCAACGCATTTTGTGCGGGTTTAATTTTCTACAGACATCAAAAGGTAATTTGAGTATTCATAAACATTACTCTTGTATTGCGGTGTCTGAAGGTTAAGTTTTTAATGCTGTAAAGCCACTGATAATCCTCAATATCTAATTTCAGCTGCAATTAATTAACGAACCCACTGCTGGAGATACATCTTCGCTAATTATCACGGCTTACGATAAATGAGCCTCTCTTCACAGCGACATTGTAACACAGGTAACAAAGTATGTATAACTCGCAGAAGTTAACTAGTCACCTCGCTATGAGGTTTTCTTCCGATGTCTTTTTTCATAGTTATCGCGAATGGCTGCCTAGTTAGTTGAATAGTTGCAACAGAGCTGATAGAGATGCTCGGGGTTCGGTTCTCGGATCGGGCAGTTTAATTTTCAAGATGAACGGTGCTTTCTAATTGTATTTGTTATCTTTGAATTTCCACCATTATTAAGAACGCCTTATCCCAATTAGTTTCAATTCTTCAAAAACAATGGACTGTTGAAATCATCATCCACATCATCAACCTTTTTAACGTTCCACTGTTGGACACGGGTGTCCTCTCAGAATGAGAAGGCTTAAGGTCGTAGTGGCCTAGTGCATGCCTAGAAACTTCAAACACTAAAAAGTATTCTGGAAAAATCTAAAGTGTGCAGGTTTTCTCAAGATGGCCTCCTCTACCATTGTAAAAGTGATATTTAATCTTAAATCGCACATTTGTGTTAAAGAGGTACACGCCGAAAATAAACCCAGAACCCTTGGAGTGAAAGGCTGAATTCTAAGCCAGTGCTTATCACTGATTGCTTATCACACTGTGAAGTTATCTATTTGAAAAATTTCTTCCGAAATATCCATTTTTTTGTTGAAGCAATGCAAACGTCAATTGTGCGCATTCTAAATTAGGCAATGCAGTTAAATATCATGCAATTAATCATTAATCAAGAGGCAACCCTGAAAACGATTACCAGATAACGCCATTTATATCTTGAGACTTGTTCAGAGTGCCTTACCTATGCGGCAAGGTTGTAGCCACACCAGAAACTTACTCAGTTCTGAGGTAACTATAGACTTCTTCTGAGGTAATTCAGGAATGCTATCTCAACTCTCTCTTCAAAAAAGAGCGAAAATGCGTTCCTTTAATGCCGTTAACGTATTGGCCACTTCTTGGGTGTTGCAAATTTAATTTTTATAATAACCACAATATTTTCTAATTCAATTACGGTACATTAGGTATCTATTTTATATACTTTTTTAAGTTTACAATCTCGCAGCTCCCAATGATACGTTTGTATGTTCTTACATTTATGTCAGTACATCGGCGACAATATGGCAAAGAAGTATTAAAAATCTGTGAACCCAGTGTATCCACAACCTAATAGGATTGAGTATGAGTAGCCAACTGCACCTTCATTCAATATCAAAGATAAAGTGTTTCCAGTTCGTTCAATCACACATTGAAGTGTTTACACAGTATCAAGATGATTTGTGGCGAAGTGCTGTTGAAAAATAAACTTATCATGATTACTTTGTAGGTGGTTTTAATCAGTCATTTAATACCTCGATTTTTGTAGGAACATGTTTTTTTCTTACAATATCACTTGCCAATAGGCTAATGCGTACATATATGTATTCCTTTGGCGGTTTTTGAGATGACAAGAAGAAAAACAAAATTTCACTGTGAAACCTGTGTCAACAATTCAAGTAGTTAGTTACCTTACATATTCTTATATAAGTGTTGATTCGACGAATTTCAAACGGAGGAACCATCCACCATAAACTATAAGGGTCATAGTGTGGAAAGTTAAGACCGCTGCGAAAAATAAACAAACGAACAGTTCATTTGATGTATCGACGCGTTCAGTATAAACAGTTGTTTCAGTCGGCTGATGAATTTCATAAACTCGATGAACACGAGATAGCTGCGGGCTTACATCACGCCCGTATTTAGTGCACTCAAGCCCGCTAATGGCGGTCTACTTTGAAACAATGATCACAAATTTATTATACTTAGACTTTCTGGTTTTTAGTTTGACTGCCTCGTTGTTCTCGTTGCCACGCTGATCATGAGATCTGTAGGAATTCTGTTACTATCAGTCAATACAGTTAGTTCAAGTTGCTAATAAGATTATAATTGGTTTTATCAATAAATAACTAAATAGGAATTTCTCTCTTATTTGAAGACGCACCGTTAGTGTTGATATAATATGTTCCTTCTGCACATCTCAAATTATAATTGTTACCTACTAAATTGTTTATTTATTTAACTGTTATTTATATAACTTATATTTATTTAACTTGTAATTATTTATGTAACTGGTAATTATTTAACTGTTACCTATTTATGTAATTTTCCTTTATTTAACTGTTATTTATGTAAATGTTATTTATGTATTTACCAGTAATTTATATCCCATTGACACGTCAACATACAATCGATAATAACATTTGATTCCTGTTTATAAAAACATCACTGAACAATTCTGCATCATTTAAATACCAAATAAGCAGAAGGTTGGCAATAAATAAATAAAAAAGTCCAAGAGCGAATTGAATGTGAGAGCAGTGTGTTCAGTATAGATTATAATGTATACTATTATCTTCCTATGATAAACACCTAATACTCTGTATACGATTTTAAATTCTTCATACGCAAATATCGCGCTTCACGACGATTTATAAAAGTTGCAGGATGCCCTGACTGCATACAGGCAGCAGCTTAGGCGGTGCAAGAAACCGTGCGCTACGATCGCCAACCGGCATGCTCAGCGTGCAGACTGGACAAGAAACCCGTAAGGGGTCCAGCGGTAGACTTGAAAAGAGCGATAATGATGAGAGTACGTGCTTTACATAAGCACTAAAATAACAGGCAAAAGCTATGGTCTAACGAATTTTGAAAGCATTTGGTGTCCAGTTAGATTCCATTACTTTTATTAGCGAACCTATTATCGGAGTATTTATTTTGCATGTTGACATGTTGACTGCCTCGTTGGTCGCGTGGTTGCAAGCGCGACTGCTGATCGGGAGGTCCTGGGTTCAAATCCCGATTCCGGGTACAATTGGATTTTACTAATTTAGAATTTCTCGTAGTGACTCGGAGTCTGGATTGTGCCCGGTATATGGCAATAGGCTCACCAGCTATTACATGGGACTTAAACGTAACTGGTGGTTCGTGGGATTGTACTGCACCCCTCTGCCTACCCCTTCGGAGATTACAGGCGTGACGTTACGTTTATTTTTCATGTTTATTGTAACGAATTAGCCATCTTTCGCGTTTATGGTTTTGGTAGCTAGAACATCATTATATTCTGTCGTGTTAATGTACCTGTTATAAATCGTTCAATAATTACAATGTAAAGATATTATCTAATTTACTTCTCAATACAATGCATAATGTTCGAAAATAACACTAACAAATTTATCTCCTATACCAAAGCGTATTGTAAGTATTATATCCAATATTCTCCCTCTATTCCATTTCCTAACTTCCTAATTTACGTAGAGTCACAGCTTTTGATGAGTCAATGAGTGAGTCAGTGTTAGGAATGGCGATTTTCAGTTTGTCATTATCGGTAACGGTAAGCGGTTTTTTGATATACTTTGACTATTAGAGGATAGTGTTGCAATTCGCGCATAATTGCAAGTGGGTTAATTATATGAAATTTATGTTATGGACAGTTGAAAGTTTTGCCAAATGTTTCTTTTAAAGTAGCCAAGAGCCGCCGCCACAGTCACCCTTTTGGTTTACGAACTTGGCTGACGCGCTGCCATATATCTACATACATATATTAACATCTATTTAAAATACAGCTTTTATAAATAGAAAGTATCAGCACATCACAACCCAACTTTTTACACTCGGCAACGTGAATATAAAACCAAGGAAAATCAACAATTTTATCGTTTCTTTTTACTTGGTCGTACATCTTGTAAACTTAATAAAGCTGCTGGTGAGAACAGATTAATACTTTGCTGAGACTTCAACCGTCTTATTATAGACGAAATACAGAAAAAAATCGAGCGGTCACTTTTTTATTTTAACACGGAACACTATAATGAATGTTTATTAATAAGTCAATTCATTGAAGAGTCAAAACGAATAAATAAACTCAAGCCCATCCATAAATAACATCGATGAAACTGAAACAAAACAAAAAGTACAGATCGTTTATCAACCGTCGTTTGAGGGCTCCTTAATTGATTTACGGCTTCGGTTTAACACTTTAAATTTGGAATGTCAAATAAAATATGGTGGTAGCAGCGGGGCAATCCCTTTATGGCAGTTTTATTTGTTACCCGTTTAGAGTTCATATAACTACGCCAGCATGCATCTTGTTGGGGATATTATTAAGATGCATATTAAAACAAAACTATTATTAAAAATTAGAAAAACTTCAAAGGTGCGCCATAACAATTAATACAATAAAAATAACACAATAAAGAGTTTTGATTAATTTTCATTGTGCCAGCTATCGAAATGTGAAATTTCAATATAGGCTTATAATATATTATCTTTCAACTTGTGAATTAAAGGCGAATGAACTCGATATAAGAATTGGTAACGAATTCACTCAAATATAATCAAGTATCATTAAGAACAGTTGTTTAAAAACGTTAGGTATTTTAAATTTGAATCAGCGGCTTTAAAGTAGACAGAATTGTACTGATTTGCTCTTTAATGTGTTCCCATGCACCAATTGTGTTTATTGACAAAGCAATGTGATCAATTAAAATGAACGTATTTCGTTTTATATTCTTTATGTTTTTATAACCTGTTAACTAGCATGTTTAATTGTGGTAGATTAGTAAGTAGAGCAGGTCGGTTTTATTAACATAAAATGATTATACCTAATTATTTTACTAGATACTATAAAATTATGTTGAAAAAGAATTGTATAAAAATAATAAATTGATTAGAGAGCTACAGTGATTCATTCATTCTCGTTCCTAAAATAAATATCGTTTGTCACTCACTGACATTTGATTTGGCGGGAAATGTTACAAAGTCACAGATAACACAGAAATGCAAGCAACTGGCAATAAGCAATCAGACGTCAAAAGAAGTGGCAGAGTAATTCATCACACTCGAAATAGTTGAAATTCTGAAATATGATGAAGCCGGCCTCCGATGTAGACTCCTAAAATACACCATTGATACCTACATTATAAACGTCGAGTAGAATTGCAGTGGGGTGATTGTGTGGGTTATGTAGAAGCATTGTGCTCAAAGACTATCTATAGACTTACGAAAATTATTGCGATCTTAACCAATATTGAATTAAATTAAATTGTTTTATTTAAAATGTACATAGGTCTACTCGTATACCTAAATATGTATGTGTAACATAATATTCAAGCAAATTATGATCAGTAGTCAAACAAACTACACGTTTATTTTAACTATTTGTACGAAACTAAAATTTAAAATACTAAAACATAGCATAATGTATTAAAACGTAATAACGTTGCACAACGCAACGCATAATGTATTGGTATAAAATAAACAAACTGTATCACCAACTAGCCGAAAAATTATTTGGTAAAATATTTTTTTACTCCTGTTGCTCTCTTTTACTACCTACTTTTGTTCTCTACTTACCTCGTGAGGAACCTGACGTGATGATATAATAGCAATTATTATTTGCCGCATATACATGTTTTTTAACAAACGAACCGCTAGCATTTTAGGAGTTTGTATTTTGATGGCAATAATATTGCGATTTGCGTCCGACGTAAAATCGCGAAGTCTACAGTGTGCGTAGACCACATGCTGAAGATATTTCCAACTCACCTTCGTAATGGAAATCCGATGGTTGGGCGAAGGTTTAAATATAGAATTCCCAATAAACGTGTGCAATGTCCGAATATACATATTCTTGAAAGGCTGTCAGTTAGGTATTTTTAATGTTGACGAACGCTTAAAAATTGCACAATGATTCAAGTAAAATTACTAATAGGAATTTAGCTCGAAAATACTAACCGATTTTTGATACTTGTATTAGTAACTTCGTGTTAATTAGATTCTGCTTCAACACATGCCAACATAATACCTATACATGTATTATGGCCGTCATGTTTAAAAATACAGATACAAATATTTAAAAAACTATTTTGATATAATAAATGACGTAACGTTCTATTGTTACTGTTACAAGTGGTCAAAACTCACTCTAATGATCAGGGAATGTTATTTTAATATGGAAACAAAATGTACGGAAACCGACACTGTTCCGCAACGATTAATAGCAATTCTACTTATTTTTGACCTACTGATATCTGACCCACCTGCGACTTGATATGCGGACAGAAATATAATTATGTTTCAAGCATGATTGTTTGTTACACTATAAGTATATGACAAGAAATATACGTACACATATACCTTTTTTATTATTTTTATAGGTACTAGCTAACCCGGCAAACATTGTTTTGCCATATAAATTATTTTACGTTTAAAGTTACAATATTACGAGTGCACAGCAATACTAATATATTATATGTATATCGCTATTAAAAAATGGGTGTTAGTGTTAGAAAAGTGAAAATGAAGGATTATTTGTAAGTATTTTTAACGTCAAATTATAAAAAATAAAAATACAGAATTTTGTCTACCTAATAAAAAAAAATTGGGGTGGGCCACCCTTATCACTTAGCTGTATAAAAATAGTTTATGACGTACTTATTCTCAGATATACCGAATATACACAAGAAATTCCATAAAAATCAGTCAAGCCGTTTCTGAGGAGTTTGGTTACAAAAACTGTGAGACGAGAATTTTATATATATATCTACTTATTAAATTTTATCATATCCGGTCGCCATGGTGCAAGCTCTGCCTAGTTTGGGGGCAGGATATTTCAAGGCTAAATAATTACTATTTAGGATCGGAACATACACTAATAGTTTTAATACAAAGTACGACAAATGCTAAGTATTTTCGTTGTGAATTGTGTGTACAAATATAGCGAAGCATGCTTGTAAGCTACACCGTCGTAGGGTTAAGTGAGCGGTCATCACACGCCCCGATCTGCTTTCACTGTAACCTTGGCTGAGAGTATACACGTGATTATAATTTTTCCCTCAAAATACGACAGCGCGTAACAAACCTGACTTTTATTTTTACTGCAACTTTTTCAAGAGAAGAGCACGAGTGAATTAGAAAAATTATACAATTGATATATTTCTCAATTATTTTTATGTTATTCTCTTTTATTTCGTTACAGAAACATACATATATGATTACTATTATTACATCATCGCGCCAAGTCCTGTACGGTGTAGGCAATGAGCGCCGAATGCCAATTATTTCTGTGTTGTACAAAAATTAATCATTTTATATTAAGCATCAGTCAGCATTGCCCAGTCAATGGCAATAGTACTTTCATCTAGATAATATTGTTACCAAATAGACGACAGTGCTGCCACCTATGCATTAACGATGGTCCGGCTACCCAGAACAAAAGATGCTATAATAGAAACGATACCTCTTTATAAACCAAGCATCACCTGATGCGGTGTTTGTTAAAGTTTACATTGTCGTACAATTAATGATAAATAGACGTAGAAAAAAAAACGGAAAATAACTTTATGTAGACCCGAAATAGATGAGGATGTTACAAATAAACTCTTTAATATTTCATGTAAAAGCTAGATTGCTACCCAAATGCGGCATTCGTGGTAAACCTTCTACACCACGATTCCACAACGCTAGTAGCGTCATCTATTTTCGCATAAAGGAACTAACAAGTGCTTCTACCTATTTGGAAACCTAACTTTGTAAACGTAAAACCGTTTTACCTAGTGATCAATCTACTAAATATATACTTAAAACCAATATGTAAACACAAGGGTAAGTAAAATGTGCATTAAATGAGTACCATAATAATCAACGTATTTAGGAATCTCCACAATAGCTTACCGTGTGTTTTCAACCTGCAATGCACCAGGCACTTGTCCCTAACTGTTGTTCCGTTCATATTTAGGTTATGTTTGTGCCTTTGGCGTTTATTTGACCTGTTTCGTGTTTACATTACAACTAATGTCAAAGCCTGCCAAGTAGCGTTACCGGCTTTATCGCGGTTGATCTCTATGACCATCTACTGAACAGGCTGCTTTATTTTTAAACCGAGTTCATTCATAGTATTTACACCGTAATTGTATAGAATTTACTGTAGGTATATCTTGGGCCCGTTTGTACAGCTTACAATAAAAGGCAATCATTTCGCTATTACTTAAATGGAAGTGGAAGCCAATATTTTGGACCCTTTGGGTACGTTAATTTTTTTTATTCACATCGTACAAGTCAATAAAACTTTTGACATCTTGCCAAACTGCGGTATATTTTTTATTCAACTCTCGTGGACACTAAATACTATGCACTAAGTCCTTTCTTATCTTAAAACTGCTGTTTTTATGTACTTCTTGTAGTACTTAAGCTATTCTCATTCTAAGATTCTAATAATGTAACAAGCTCTTCCTCTAATTATCAAGATTCTTTTGTTTTTCTGTCGTATTACTTGCCAAGCCATATAGTCTCCATTTCCGCTTGGCTGCCCAGCGCCGGCCACCGGATGTGGTGACTGCTGTGTAACCAAAGAATCCACTTAGATTGTTACCGTCTGCGTAACAACCAAAAAATCTGCAAACCTTAAAGTTCCCTATTATGTTCTCCAAGCGAGTAAAGTCTGCCGACTCTTAAATCATTCTGAGAGGAGACTCGTGTCCAACAGAGGACCGATAGAAGTATTGACGATGCTATGATCTAACAAAATAACAGTGTCACAACGTAACATCACACATGTAATCCGTGAACTGGTGTACGCAAAAGTGTATAACCTATTGCCATACATAGGCACTAATACTGCTGCAAATTTCTACTAGAAAATCCAAGTTAAAAAATCTAATAGTACCCGACCCGAGCCTCTAACCCAGGCCCTCTCAATCAGCAGTCGCGCTTTACAACTACACGACCAACGAGGCAGTCACACAAGTCACAAATAACAATGTTTAATCATATGCATCATTTTATGACAGAAATGTATGGGAGAGTACGAGTACGTGGCCAACGTTAGCGCCAAATCGAACGGGTCCTGAAAACAAACAATGAACGAAACACAAACACGAACAGGTGTGTAACGTTAACAAATTTGTTTATTTATATCTCACTGTTACCAGCGTCTTCGTTTGTGCGAATACATATTTAAAATAACATAACTTCACTACTGTATTTCCCTGAAGCGGTAGGCAGTGTAGAGTAGTAACTACTGTCTTAAGGTTCAATAGTTATGATATACGTCTCACCATGGAATAGGGGGTGAGCCTTTTGCTATCGGACACAAATATACACTCCGAATCACTAGTAGAAATTTAAAGTTAGAAAAACTCAATAGAATTTTGTCAGTCCCAGGGATTGAACCCAGGAGCTCGCGCTCAGCTGTCGCGCTTGTAATCATTACTCCGACGACAGTCTCAAAATGTGATAATAACTTGTAAATTTTTATTATGTAAAACAGGTAAGAGCGTAATTATTGAAATAAGTCAAGATCTGTCGTTAGTTATCTGAAAAGAATAATTAAATGCTACCAACATTTAGATTGTATTGTAACACCCTTAATACTGGGTTTTCTTTGAATCACCTCCATTTACTGATTATTTTTGGGCATCAAGTGCTTTTGACTCAATGTACGGTTTAATTGACCTGAATTCGACGTTGATGCAAACGCATTCAGATATATGACGCGTCCGCCAACAATTTTATTTGGTGCTAATTCAAATACAACATTATTACTATAAAAAAACTGTGTCAAATAGATTACATATAGTTGTTTGTTTTTTTGGAATAGCCCGACCACTTTCATAAATAACATGGGACTAGAATGTCAATATATTAATGGTGCTGTCATTGTGTCTTGAGGTACCAAAATTAAAAAATCTCCTCCAGAAAATTTACCTAACTTCTATAATCTGTGACAAACCTGCAGCTTCAATCGTCACGCTACACGTAAGCGTAGAATATCCTCATTTTGTTTTCACTTACCGAAAGAATTATATCAGTATATATCAGTATCAGCATAATATATATTGTTTTATTCTCTAAAATCGAGGACAAATGTGTAAGACAACTGATTCTTCATAGCGAAAACGCTATACACAATCTGTCTCAAGACCTGTTACATGCGATACAATGCTTATCGCTGTATATAAATATATTAGTTTTAACGAAATAGTATTCCGTTTATATTTACTTAGTGGTCGAAAGTTATGAATTAATTCCTATAGTCCTGTTCGAGGCCCGTTGGACATGTCTACGAGTGGCAACAGTCATTCTAAATGCTACCACCTCGTATGCTACTCCGTTCATTTAAAAACATTGCATAGAGGATTATTATTTTTATCAATATCTTCGGAACACTTGTATGAAGTAATGCGATAATGTTTTCCCTGTATTAAAAATGTGGTATTGAATTATACCTTTGTTTAATTTCGAACTTCTTGCTATTATGAATTGATAATTGATAAATTATTGATTTATTTTACGATGACGGTGGGATCACGATCTGCGAAAGGCTGCGGGCAGATGCTGGATGCGACGAGCCGAGGACAGGGCGTAATGGCGCCCATTAGGGGAGGCCTATTTCCAACAGTAGACTGAGATAGGTTGATTATGATTATGATTTACGATTCAACTGAGAAATGTTAATTGATCTTTACCTACCGATATTCTAAAGTAATATATAATTGCTAACAGTTTTGTGATCCGCAGGCAGTACAATATGCTATCAGTGACCTTAAATCAACCTACATAGATTAAACACAATATTATTTCACTCAACAATATTATATTCGTTCACTGAAGAATATTCAATTCGTTCCCTTAACAATATTCACTTTAACATTCGACAGTCATTTCGTTCGGACGATTCCGTTCTCTAGTACGAAAAACCAGAGACAAACTTGCGTTGCACTGGTAATGGGCGCCAGTAACAAGTACGAATACAAAGAGCCATTGTGAAGAAACCGAATCGCATTGAAAAGCTTAGAAAACTCTTTGTCCTCGACGGCTTTGAATGGACGATAGTCAAAGAGAACCATGGCTTTTACCACTATTCACAAATTGCCTTGTTATGTGATACATTTAAGCCGTACATTTACGATAAGTAGGTATACTAAAAACGTAACATCACGCCTGTAATCTCCGAAAAGGTAGCCAGAGCAGTATAGTACACTCCCACGTTTCACTAGTTACGTTTAGTCCCATGGAATAGGTGGTAAGCCTATTGGCATACGTCGGGCACAGTTCTAGACTCCGAGTCATTACTAGAAATTCTAATTTAAGAAAATCTAATAGCATCCGCTCGGGATTTAAACCCAGGACCTCTCGATCGGCAGTCGCGCTTGCAACCGCTCGACCAACGATACGTCAATACGTAGACAATAAGTCAATACGTCAATAATGTCTTATAATTTTCAAATTAATGGTTTTTACCACAATCATCGTTTCTATTCAAGTTTATTTACACGCTAGATATCAGTATTTAAATACACAGTTATTATTCATGGATATTCTTCATAGATATCTTCTTGTGGAAGCGGGTTAACACTATCAGGGCCACGAGGAACCGGTGGATTTAAAAAATAGAACATGACTGGCGGAGAGCTGCGTCAAAACGTCAGAGCAATGAACTGATGACGATGACGGTAATGATGAATACAAATAACAAAAATATCAAGAGCCATCGTTTTAACCAATGATCCATTAAACGTAGTAGATTACGTTATTACACGAAATATTCTAATGTTGCCCTTCACCACGTGCAGTGTTTATCCCCCACACTCGGCAGGTGATCGATAAATTAGGTGAAGTTTACCAGAAGCGCGCCAGCCTCAAGGTCTCAGCACAATTAGAGACTATAACCAACCCGACCCCGTGACGTCATCATTGTGCATATTCACAAACTATACAACTAACTTCTACACAATCAGCTGATCAATGAAATGGACATAGCATCTATCACGCCTATATACCCTCGACAGGTTAGCAGTGTGGTGTAGTGCTTAAATTTTTCGGCAGCTATGTTATCCATTCCATGGAATAGGCGGTAAGCAACATATACATACATATATACACATAAACATATATGTATATTTATATAGGAATATAAAGGAATAAAAAAGATAGTACATATATAGGTTTATAAAATATATACTTTTTCAGTGCAATTAGTGTTACCTAATATACATTATGTCTTATTCATAGTCATTCCCATTTGTACTCCTGAAACAGAGTACAAGTCGTCCTTAGTGTTTACGTAGACTGGCAAACACAACAACCACACGGCAACCTTTTTTCATTCAATATTTTTTTTATTATACGCTATAATTATGTATAGTAACAATGCAATTTAAGTAAACAATCTTAAACGCACAATTAACAATAAAATCGAAGATTATCAATGCGTAGTATCGTAAGATTATATCTGCAGGTACTCTTCGGTGAATACAGCACTATATGCACGGGAACCTCGGTGTCACCTTGACTCGGATATTAACAGGTGTTCTGCATTGTTCTGCGCTTACGCAATTTGCATGTAGCAATGTTTTGCTAAAATTTTTTGCTATAAAATATATGTATAACACGCTAAAATCAACTTGGCACGCGCGGGGAATTCGCTTCCCGTCCCATTTCAGCTTACCAACACCTGTAGTGTGGACAGCACTTGGCTATCGTTATATGCCCGTCTGAGACATTTCACATATTTGAAATAAATGTAAAAATATGTTAAAACCAGGTTTGAGTGGTAGAAAATGCCATTAGATATTAAGTCCGCCCTTCGTTACAACTTTGTTATAACTTCGTTACCCTTTTATCTTGAACAAATTTAAATTGTAAAGTATAAAGTATTTGTATTTACATCCTACCAGAAGTACCTGAACATGACAGGGTGACCGCTGCTTACCATTTAAAATATGTCTGACAATAGTGCCTGACCTTGTGAAGATCATGCAAAATATCTGACATATTTACAGAACCACTAAAAAACCGTTTGATATTACTTTTTATATGTACAGCAGGTTCCCTAATCTACCCTATAATGACTTAAAGTAATCTCACTCAACCAAACCTAACTCAACAACAAGCCTATCCAACCTAACGTCACTTTTTAACGATTATAATATATGCCACATACAAGATGCATTGTTAGACACTAATAAACTAGAACAAATCCATTCCACTGGTCCATATAAAGTTGTCCACGTAATGTATTTTACCACACTTCTTTATATTAAACGGGGGTACAAGGCAAGCAAAAGAAACAAGAATTATTTTAAGCGATTTTCAAGCAAAATTTATTTAGAATGAATAGATACCGTAATCGTATATTTTATTCTTAAAAATCCTAAAAATAATAATACATGTGTAAATAAGAATACAACATATTGAAACACAAAAAATAGAAAAAAGTTCCATGTTTATAACTAGTAAATTATGCACGTTACGTATAAAATTATTTAGGTATGTTAAAAGCTATACTATCTTTGGGTGCTTTGATTGTTCCATGTACCTAATTTTATTTAGATAGCGATTGAAAAGGTAATTGTATGAAATGAAAATGTTAACTCCAATTGAAAATAATATGACAACATGTTTTCAGAGCTGTAAACAAAAGTGGAAACTATTGACAAGTGATGGGAAGCAATATGAATATGATCTAGAAAAACCCCTACATTTAGGTACACAAAGGCAATGAAATATAAAGTTTTAACATTTGTATAAATTTCCAAGTAACAGACTGGCCGGTAATTGTTTATCTTTTAAATAAGCTCACAATTGACTGCAATTGAACCTGATGGAAAACGATCTCCAGAGTAGGATATAGCACGCTTGCCTATAAAGTATTCTGCCTATCTGCCTATATTATATTATATATAGGTATTCTGCCTATCACCATTAAGAGCTGATGCAGTGTCTTGATCTCCAGGACAATTTCCTTAGCTGTGATGAGACACCTGCACACAACAGCGCGAAGTGCACGGCCCATAATTCAAGCCGAAGTGATTGTAATCACAGTTTGTACTGAAGTGCTTGTAGAAATACAAATATCTGAAAAAATCGCAATTTGTTGCGTTGTTCAGAAGATGTTCACTTATAGCTCTCGCCATCTTCGCCTTGGCCCCGTTGAACTTGTCGCCATTTTCGAAGGTATCGGAGACGCGTAGATAACCGCGGGCTCTCAAATCGTCCGGTTTCTCGTCGAGATAGTATCTGCGAATTATGATAAGAAAATTGGTGAGATTGCAAATTTTTAATTTCGCGTTATTCATACTCGCTGCAACTTTTCTTTTGAGATGTTTATTACAAGCTGTGTTGTGCACAATCGCTTACGAGAAATATTCCAACTCGCTGGTAATATAACGTCCATAAAAATTAGTTAGTTTTGTTCATATAAAATACTGCACATGAATGTAGGTGGTAGCATTTGAAAATGATGATCAGAGAACAATAAAATATCGCGCAAGATCTATGCAATTTATTTGGTAGCTAACACTAAAAATTACTTTTAAATTATTTAAACTTTTAGATTGATTCGTTTACATTGACATTAAACCCATACGGTAACTTTGTAACCATTGCATTACACATCAAGAATCGACTTCGAATCGACAAGAACCCCTTATCTTCTGATCGGTGTCGTGTCCGTTTATACCATGTTGCAACGAACCGTCTTACAGTGTCTTCTACCAACAGTACAGTTTTAATTCAAAGCACAAAAACTTTACGTATAATACGAGTATACGCGTATAATGAAAAAGCTTGTGAATAACCGTTTCAATTAACGTTTGTTTTAAAAGAACGCGTATCAGCAGTGGTAATCAATAAAATAAAAAAATGTCATGAAGATACTACATACATACATGTATTTAGAACATTTTTTTAAAGTAATAAACGTCTTGACATTGTACTATTTCAAACTTTTGTACGGTGACTAAACTGCTAATAAAATATACATTTATAAATTGCTACTTAAACATATAATATTACATAATTTTAAATCCAATCACAGAACGCTCATGTTCTTTAAAAATTTTTTTTTGGCAGAAATTAAACCCAAAACTACAACTCATCAATTAAAATCGCTAAGAAATGATGCAAACAGCCTGAAAATTTGGATTTTTCATTCTTCCTGTATATATAATGGGTGGCAAAAACAAGTAGATAAGCGGAAGAGTCGGCATGACCTCACACACATCGTCCTCAAAAACACAAAAAAATGTATCACAAGATCTCTGGAACTAATACTTACATCAAACACTTTTTTATATAGTCGAAGTGAGGCAAAAAACAATGACAGGGAGCCTCATCCGGTGGAAGAGTGGCGGAAGCATTATCGAAAACTGTCTCTGAAGACTCTGACGCAGGGTGATTGGGCAGAGATAGTGGAACAAAGTTAGGTTCATATTTCCGTAGATATAGCTTCCTTATTAATGTGGATTTCACTGTCGGCATTTGTTTACAGGTTTCATTCTGCTGAGTCAATTCATTGAAGAATAACCACAGTTTGTCCACGGCCACTACTCGTTTCACCTCGGTCAGAATTGACTCCAGGTCCTGTTTCTGCGCCAGCTCATTAATTTTCCGGCAAAGAGTCTGTATAAACCAAGAACCGCATATTTCGTGTCTGGAAGAAATTAAGTTATTTCTTATTAAAGTACCTCTTCTTATTAAAGTTTCTTTGGTTAGGGCGCCTCTTCAATGAGGTTTACGGGTAATGGAATATTTACGGTAAAATTTTTAAACCATCACAATTTGAAACGAATCAGCACCGTTTATTCTAAGTAGTTCAAAAACTATAAATTCCCGCTTTCCAGATTAACCTTAACGATGACAGAAAACACGCTGTCGCGCACTATCAGCCCGTCATCGTCTACTGCTGCACATAGACCTGTCCAATGACACGCCACTGAAAGCATCGTAAGGAATTGGTACATACATAGGTAGAATAATCCTCTCTATTCCTCAGTATTCTCTAGGCCGCGTGAGGTCTATCAAATTGAGATGGACCAGTGTAACATATAATGACATTAACTCATTCTAATCTAATGTAAAGTTAGGTAAATGGGTTAATACGAAAAAGTACGCTCGAGAGTAACGTGCTTCTCGTGGATGGCAATTTTATCAAACCTACCTGGCCGACGCTTCTCCCTTACACGAACTTTGAGCTATCAACATATCTGCCATGACTGGTAACGTGTAAGGCTCTGACCCTCCGTCGAAAACATTGCTGTCATTGAGCGACGAAGTAACTAATACAGCTGGAGATGCCTGCTCGCCTCTGCACGCCTTGAAAATAGAGTTATTTTAAATTAAAAGAAGCAAATAAAAAGGGCTGATAACGGTTATAACATTGATTATATCGAACAAGATATACTCAGTACCTGCTTCTAGAACTTATTAGCAATGGTGGACTTATCCTTACATACTCACGTGTTACCCTACACTACTAGAAGAAAATATACTACACTTAATAGATATGACAATCATTTATATATCTATTATGAGACATTACAAAAAAACGGTTTGTGTTGAGATTTTAAATAGTAATAAAATAAGAAAAGAATCGAAAAAGGTAAAAAACTATACCGAATGTCTATGGCTAGAGAAACGAGATGGAGTCAAGGGAACAGAGAAGCAAAGGAATTATTAATGCATTTAAAATAGATGCAACGTTTTTAGGTACATATGTGTACATTAATAAAAAGACTAGTGTTGATATAAGGTACTTGAATCAAGCAATGAGTTATTATTATCATCATCATTATCAGCTCATCTCAGACCATTACGCATTACGAGCGTCAGTTCTTCGCATCCAAAGGTTTCCAACGAGTGTTAATTTGATTTAATTCCTGGCGTTAATTTCCTTACCTGAATGATCACAACCTTGGGTTTCGTGATGAGCGTAGGATTAAAATGAACGTTAAAGTATTCAATAATTTCGGTTTTGCTGAACGGTCTATCTTTTGCCCTAAGGTAATCGTTGACGTCTCCGTGAGTGAGAATGGCTATCGCAATACATCCATACTCGGTGAAGTCCCCTTTCCTAACTGAAATAGCCACCAATTCGGTACAATAAAAAATACGATTATTCTCATTTCCTAAATATCTACTGCCGTATAGGAGCGTGCAATACTATATTTGTTCAAGAAATATTTTAAGTCCAGATAACTATATACATAAGCACGTCAGGTCTGCAAGGATAAAAATATTTGTCACTCTACTCTCTGCCCAGCCCGTAAGGGACTTAGCTTGAGGATATGTATAATATAAATTATCATTATCAGCCCGCTGATTATAAGCGGTCAGGGCATATTATAGCCCTGCCTAGACAGACCATGCCATCTACGTTAAGAATATAAACGACAATAACTGGATAACAAGTGGACAAAGTTGGAGCCAAGACGTCACCTATAATTAAAATCTGCTACACATTGTGAAAGGATCGAAACTTAGACTCTGGCTGCGACAAATATAAAAAATCACAAAGAAAAGGCACTGCAGTGAATAGGGACCACACCTTGATAAAAGATATGATAAGATAAGAGATGTAGGATTGATAAAGATAGTAGAAAATTCCAAGTATTACGATTATAAGCCGAAAGTTGCATTAGTAAAAAACATTCGTAATTAACTAAGTAATTATATGTTAAAGACAGATTATTCTCTATTTTTATTGTAAAATTACATGAACACAAAATATATTATCGTCCCCCTTTGAATATCGAACATTTTATTAACTTTGCGATGATATCATCCTCATCGTTCTTAAAACAAAAAATATCAATCAATTAATTATCAGTTGAGAAGAATGCCTACATAAAACATCGATTACTTTGTCCACAGAAAGTGAAGTTAGTTATAATTAAAATATTGACAAATACCTATACTATTTAACGCGATCATAAGTTTCTGCTTTACGTGATGGTACATTTTAATATGCCATACCCATTTTACGTGAAAACCTATAATTATAACAACGATTAGTATTATTACAACATGCAGACACACTTTCTAACGGTTTTATAGTTTGCCAAGTTGCAACATATTGTGTCTAACAGTCCCCAATCGCGAAAGTGACAATGCTTTGTGTGACAAAGATTAGTAAGTCCTATCATCGATACGCAAAACATTAATAATAATATGAATACATACAGATTTCGAGGACATCGAAAATTTCCTTTCTAGTATAATCCGGGTATTCTACCACATAAAATCCTAAATTTTCAAATGTGACCCGCAACATTAAAACATCTTCTTGAGTGCCATGTCTTAGCGGCCGGCCATCAATGTCCTCCTGGTTAAATATAAGCAAGCATTTCTGCTTGAATGTCTCCAGTTCATACGTTCTAGCTTCTTTGCTTAAAGCCTTAGTATTTACGAGCGTTTTTGAACCGATGTTTTTTAATTTTATTTCTGTTGTTGGAATTGTTATATCTGGTAGTCTCATTGCAACAGCATCTCTTTTTAGTTCTCGATTATTGGACAAGTTGTGTTCCATCTCAAATAAAACATTCACTTCATTATCACATTCTGCTCTATCCGCCAAATCTTCAGTCGCCTGTATTATGCTATCAGTGGATTCCACCGTTTCCTCATTGCCATTCACATCTTCGTCCCTGTCGCCGGCGACATTCTCTTTATCCAGAATATTATCAAGTACTGTTTTGTTTCTGTCTCCGGCATCCATTCTGTTCGCTATTGTTTTATCACAAAACTTTACGTTACTACCTATTTCAACGTGAACCATCGAATGAATGCTTGTTATATGTCTCTACACGGCTCCACTTAGTGTCAGACAATCGATTCACTTATCTAATCATGCAGATATTCATATCGGCTTGACGTGTTTACTAGTTACTAGTTCAATATAAAGATTTATCAGTTTAAAACCTTATAACATGATATCACGCTTATATTTCCTCGAAGGGCTTAGCAGAGGAGTGTAGTCCTCCCGCGTATCTCCAGTTATGTTATATGTACAATGGTATAAGGAGGAGCCCATCGCCGTACACCGGGCATAAATCTAGACCCCGGTCTACTATTGCGAACACCAAGTTAGATAATCTACATCGACATAAATATTTACTTATATATTTTCCGTTTTCACCTCACCGATAACTACGTCATGCGGTGTCTCTATGAATTTCGAGTTGTACTCGCACTCTGGGTCCCGGTATCGAATCTTGATGCTAATGTCAATGCCACTATTTTTGTTGTAAGAGAAAGTAAAACATTCCATGTGAAGCATAGCTAAGTACCTAGGTACTGTATGCAATTGTTATTATCTTTATTATTATATATATGCTTTCTAAGATACGACTCTCCGCAGTGTAATCCCCTAAGGGGTAGACAGACGAGTGTAGTACACCACCTCGTTTCACCAGTTACGTTTAAGTCCCATGGAATAGGCGGTGAGCCTATTGCCATACACCGGGCACACATCCAGACTCTAAGTCACTACTACATATTTCAAATTACAAATATCCAATAATATCCGACCCGGGATTTGAACCCAGGACCTCCCGATCGGCAGTCGCGCTTGCAACCGCTAGACCAACGAGGCTTGTCTTTAAAATAATAAATCTTATTATATGAGTAATATACACCAAACCATCGTAACAATAAAAAAATTATATTCTTCCCGTTATAACGTTATTTTAATTCTGTTTTTACCATTTTTTATTTGTTATCATCTTAACCAAAAGATCCTGCCAGGACTTAGGAACAAAGTCATCAAATCATTGTATTTTCGGTGATCTTTGACACGCATTTAAGGATATTAATGCAAGCCCCCAACTAAAAGCGAATAAATCTAGAAAGATCAAAGTACAGGAAATATTTTATAAATAAAACAAAACTAAGAGTAATAAAAAAGATATATTAGCTTATTATGATTATTATTACATCGTCATGCTAAGTCCATTATGGAATAGGCAGAGAGCAC
>DWME01001379.1:0-25210 GCA_018244795.1 Parelbella ahira ahira
GTAACATCATGTAGACAAGCGTTATGCGCTGTGACACATAGCTTGTCAATATGCTGTCAAAGATATAAATTAGAGGTTTCGTCATCAGAATTCGAATCATTTTGCTGGTGCCCCCCCTCACCCACGAAGTGTACAAGACCGACGAAAGCAATGATTTATGAAGATATAATTCTGATACCCATAAAGTGTGTATATTATAGTCATATGACATATTAAGAAATTTCAGTTTGAATTTAGAATTTTGATGTTATGTGGCCGATATCAATATCCACGTTGATGAATAACGGGGAGAATTTCCACCGTCAATCCTAGACATGTATACAGTCGCTCACGGGTATACGGATGCCACACAGTATAACGGTGGGCACAGTTGGCATGTACATTGCTGGTCACTTCGGCCTGTTCGGATTGCACAGAGCGTAGCGGTGCGGTGCTAGCGCGGCGCTGACGTCGACGCTGCGTTGGCGGTGCGTGGCGCGCGACGCACACGCGCTTGATAAGGTTTCCGGCGAGGTCGACGCCCTTCCGCTGCACTATCGGTCAGCTGCCACCGCTGACATTGCCGTATCCGATGCGCGCGCCCAGCCAACACCATGGGGGATCCAACGCACCGATATGCACATCGTTTCTCACGTTACCTTTTCAATAACTATTTTTCACATAACACATAATATACTTAAGTAATTACACACCGAAGCAGTTGGCACTTATTATATACGACTATTATAATAATATCCCCATGTAGAGTGAAGCAATGCGCTGTTATATTCGACCGAGACATGAAACGACAAATTAACCATGTTTAATAACATTACCAATAAATTCACGAGGGGATAAGAGAGGTATTGATGCACGGGTTAGACATAAACATGCACGCCACGCTGAGTAGACCGTTTGTAATGAATGGCGAGAGTTATTTCTCTAAATATACCGTGGGAGCGCTGCGCTTCCCGATTCTCGTCCCAGTTGCGGGGCCAGTTGGCGCCCGCGCGGCGCTGCGCCGTCAATTAGTCGCCGATGATTGGCACCCGATCTGCAGCCGCGATCGACTTCAGTACGCCACATCAGCGATAGGATTCATCGACTTAACGACACTGTTCCTGACTACCTAACTATAGAAAAATACAATAATTGTCTCACAGCATGTAACGAGAACAACACATATATTGGCACATTGGCAACATATCACACAGTATGGGCTTATTAACTCTCTCTTTCTTAAAGGTGACACGTGTCCATCAGTCAAGAGATAAAAGGGTTAATGATGATGTAACGACAATAGCCTTAGTCTGCAGGGAGTCGTCCCAATAATGGATTTGGCGCCGGCCGCCGCCCGACGTGCTGCTATCGATTAGTTACTGATGATTGGCAGCCGATCGCTCGCTTTATGATTTTACGTTTCGTACCTTTTTATTGAAACATGACAGTTGCGAATCATTGGCAACGAGCACGTGACATTAACTGACAGTCGCCAATGTTAGCCGTTATGGCGAATGATTTATTTTAATACGTTAGAATCGTTTTTCAAATAACCACATTGCTTTTTTCAAATTCATTCATCTGCTACTCTCTGTAGTGGTTGACTTCATATGCTTGGCAAAACCCTAATACAAAAGATCTGCACAAATTAGATCCATATCAACACATTTCCGTTTCAAGATTCACCAACAAAGTACGCATTGAAAAATTATAGAAAGTGATTTATTGGTATATGCGTAAGCATACAGAACGGAGAAATGTATGTGAGTATTAGAAAACTTACGTTTTTGCGTCCAATGGCATAGCGTTTGTAGATGAGCTGTAGTTTTGGGACTCTAATGCGAATTCCCGAGACGTGTATGAGTGTTATCAGTGTTCACTTCGCGTTGAATAGGATAGCGTTAGGTGGTGGGGTGTCGGTGTGGGACCCCACAGGCGTACAGTTATAACCGCTGCTGACCTTGCCCCGTGCGCCGTTGTGCAAGCGCACTATTCTGGTGCGTCACCTTGCTGCGCCGTCGCGCCGCCCGCCGGCCCGCTGCGGCCCGCCTTGCGACACCGCGCGCATTGAATTACCTGCACATCGCACCCCGCCGCCTCGACACCACTAAACGACACTACACTTCCATATAAACCACGCAAATACACACACAACCACGCATACACATGCATACACACTCATTCACACCACCGACGTGCTTTACACTACAAATAGCAATTGAAACGCTTTCGTTACGATCTCAGCTATTAAACGCGTCTCATCACGCATACTCCTCATCGCGTCGAAGACATAAAGCGTACCATAATCTGGTAAAATGTTTATATATCTTTTATGAAATTTAATACGTAACAATAAGAAAATAAATCCCTATTCATACTGCAAGCCCCTATCCGTTCGT
Organism: Parelbella ahira ahira; assembly: GCA_018244795.1. Lineage (NCBI taxonomy): Eukaryota > Metazoa > Arthropoda > Insecta > Lepidoptera > Hesperiidae > Parelbella > Parelbella ahira. The sequence goes on from DWME01001379.1 coordinate 2,379, forward strand.
CGTTCCTACACTCGTATTTCTCAATTACCGATCAGCCCACACAAAATGATTAACATACTTTAACTAAGGATTTAGTTAGGGTTATGTTTGATTAGATTAGATAACAGTATTTACCACAAATTGATATTCAAAAGTTAATGCCGTTCAGTATATGACCTAAACACATCCACCGAGCAATACCTTCTGGTGAAAAACCTAATCGAAGTTGAAATTGGACCGGATCCAGGTCGAGTGTATTAGACGCACGTTTCACTCTTAACACTATGACAATAATTAGCGTTGACAAAATAACTCGGTCACCGATGAGTTCATTACTATTTCGACAACAATCGGATACTTTTAACACTAACTTTTGTTCAGAGATGCCGGTATCTATTGGGGTATAGCATGACGTATTCAAGTAGTTGTTAAGTTCCGGAGTGCGGTCGATTACTGCAAACGCAACGGAACGCTCGCCCTTGACCCCGATGTATCAGACCGTGGGTCGCCCGCGCGCCGCTTCGTTCATCCATGCACACGACGTATCAACGAATCTTACCAATTTTTTATATATTAACACAAGCTGCCAAATATCCCTATACTTACAGACCTAAAACGCCTCTGCTATAGAACAATTTCGCAAACATTCGATTGTTTGTTTTCATATTATAAAAGTAGGTACTAACGATTCATTGAATCGGGATTAATATGTAGGTGAGACACTGCTATACTCAAGAAGATGGGACAATCTACAAAGAGAAAAGCACAGAGTGCAGTTCTAGTCGATAGTTCTATAGGTAGTGTTGGTCCGTAGTTCGTTCGCAACTGAGCTCTATACACGAGTTACTATGGATATTATAATACACTGATATAATATCGGTTCGTGTCGTACACCCCTCTCATTAGCTGCCGGTGCAATTAGTGCACAGATGTTGTACCTTGGCCGTAATATGGCAGACTGTGGGTCGCCTGCGCCCGCGCCGCGTCGCACGCACGTACACCAGTAGCGCGCGCTCCGCGATCACGCTATGATAAAACGCGGGTAGTCTCACAAACGGCTTGCGACGTCTAAACTCTAAACGCGTCAATTGGTCACGGTTTAGTCCCATTGCTCTTTCGCTGGTTTCCTTTAGAGAAATCTTGAACGATCGATGGCTTTTATCAAAAGTAACTTATGTAATTTTAAATCGTACCCATTTTCGGTCATATTAGCTTCACATTATAATAAGTACCTACCTAAATAAATACTAAAAATTAGCTAATTTGTCTTTAAAACCGGTGTTTTCAGGAATGTTAGCATTATACCTGCAAATAGCTTCGTTGAAGGCGGGAAACAGCAACTGCAATAGTATTCAATTGATGCTCACGGGTTACGGACAACTGTGCCTATTGACAAGTTGCATTATCACTATGACATCATGAATGGCTGTCTCGTTGGTCGAGTGGTTGCAAGCGCGACTGCCAATCGGGAGGTCCTGAGTTCGAATCCCGGGTCGGGTAGGTACTATTGGATTTTTCTCATTTAAAATTTCTAGTAGTGACTCGGAGTCTGCAATTGTGTATGGCAATAGACTCACCACCTATTATATGGGACTTAAACGTAACAGGTAGATCGTGAGAGTGTACTAGACACCTCTGCCTACTCCTTCGGAGATTACAGGCGTGTCGTTACGTCATGAATGGATTTCATGAACTGTCGCCCCACTACGCGTCACATGATGTTTTCCAGTCTCGTTAGTGTGTCACACTGTGTCGTATATTAATACCACATAATAGAAACAGTACCTATTGTTTTGTCAGTCCCGTAAATTCGATTTCCACTTAGGACAAATATGTGTGTCATTAACTTTAGTATTTATTGTATTATTATTATTAGTATTGTTATTATACCATCACGCCACGTTCCTTACGAGGTACTTAGAGAGCACTGAGTACCAAATATCTCTATTCTTAAACACCTACCGTGCTTCTTCGACACTCATTACTCTCTTCATACATAGACGTCGGTTTGGGAGACTTAACTCGCCCATCAATCAGTACTTGGCCTATTTGGTCAAGAAAGATAATCCTTGGACGCCCTCGAAACCTGTGTCCATTAACATTTGCACTGATAGACATTCACATGTTTTGTTATAGTCATAAGCTATTCAGTATACATATTTGAACCCTCAGGGGATATCCTTTCTCATTTTTACGTCTACATATACTCTCTTTCACACAAAACATCTTTTTACCTCTGTATTATGAATGCGGTTGGCGAGTGTCAAGCCGCAAATGCGGCGTAACGACCTCATCTTGAAGGCGTTTATTAATTTGGCTTCCGTATAGCAGTGTTTGATTAAGTACAGGGTTGTTATATGGCCAACCGAGACCACTGGTAAGAGGCTGGCAAATCAATAGCTTACTATGCTCCACACTATTCCCTGGACTTATTCATCTCTCTACATGCTTATCAGTTGTCCGGTTACCACATTACAGTTTCTACGTAATTTAGAATCAAAGGGTCGAGTGAGAAATGTTCCAAGATACAATATACTTTTGTAACACAAAACGTGCAGCTAATAAGCGCGCACACTCACACACACACACACTCACGCACACACATACTCACGCATAATAAGTGAAGATAGTTCGAAACCAAGTATGTTATCATAAGTAAAGATGACACTTCCGGCGCGGCGTGGTATATTTACTTAAATTCATCAAACAGTGACCCCGTTCTGGTTTATTATACACGATAACACCAGACGATACGCTTCCAAAGTATAATCATCGTCGAGAATTTTACTTCACTAACTCAAAATTCTCTGTAATTGCACGAAATCTGGATTTTTGTCCGATGTACGGCAATAGGCTCATTCCTATTCCATGGTGGCATGCATAACATAACTGAATGAAATGAATGATACGAATCATCGAAGTGCACTATACTTCACTGCCTACCCCTCCGGGGAAATACAGATCTGATGTTCTGATAATGCGCACACTTTCTGTGTTTCAGGTAAAAAATATGTTTCTGTGCAATCAAGACCACGTCGCAATGATAATTTTGACATGTGTAATACATTTTACCTTCCTAGTTACATCATGCCAACATATTATTCTGGTTTAATATCTTAATTACGTCATCTGTTGCTGTCTAAGGTATTAATGGCTAGCGCAGACGGACAACGACATCCTAACCACTCTCTAGAGATACTACGATCGTTGAAATCGCCGTATCAAACATTCGTATAACATTATCAACTGTTATCAGACAAGTTACATTTTCAAACACATTCAAGCATTTATGGGAATAATATAGTCGTAATAATATACATATCTCTCCTATGTATATATTTATCCAATGACGTATACATACCTACTTATGTTTTATTTAATAATTACAAGTTATTTGATTTTTTAGCTTCGAAACAAATAATAAATTGTCATGACAACGGTTACACTAACGTTCAGTGGAAATATGTAAAGAAATAGGTATTTGTCGAACCCTGACCCTTTAGACTAGAAGCGGCTGGCGGCGATCCAATTAGATGCGAGCGTTATGTATCGGTGTTGTCGTCCAGACACTCACGACCATTGTTCCTATGGGTCTAGAAAAAACGAGGCATTTCTAATCGAATATCGGTAAGTCTAGTAGCTCCAGTGTCCGAGAAGGTGTCCTGGCTCATTTGCGTTTTTAATAATTATGCAACATAATTGTAAACATTGTTATTTGCACCTAAAATTATATCAAATGTCAAATTAAAGAAACATTGATTATTAAAATATAATTTATAACATTTGATAAGTAATTTATATTTACGATTGCTTTTACAATCGAGAGGCTTATAAACTATTAACGGTCGATATCGATGATAACATTGTTAATGTAGGTACGAGTCGTGGACCAGCGAGTGCAATGAGGCCGGTGTCGCGCTGTCGGTCAGCACCAAGAGTGACCGGCCGCTCCTCGGGCCACGAGTCTGCGCTGGCAGCCGGCCATCGCGCGAGCGCTAACTGGACGTTTAATTAAATCACGAAAACAACAGCCAGCACGTCCAAAAAGCATGAACCTATTAATTAAACTGACTATATAAGCACATTTGCCTTTTGGGGAAGAGCCTTTTGCCTGAAGAGATTGTAGCTAATATGTACATACCTACTGTTAAAACAAAAAAGCATCACAGTGTTTTAATAATTACTGTAATAATACCTAATTTATTTGCGGGATAATTATTTTTTTACATTGGTTTCGTGGAATACGTTGATCCGCTTGTCCTAACTTATAAAGTATGCGAATTAATTGTGAAGTTTTAAATCTAAAACATTTAAAGTCAAAAAATTGTATAAAATCATCTTAAAATTTAAAAATATAAATGTCGATATTATACAAATTAAATATAAAGGTCAATATTTCTATATTTAAACTAAATCCGGTCTTATGCACAAATCAGACTGTAACAAGTCAATTATATTCGTTGAGAAATTAGTTGTTAATTTAGTAATATTTTTCGACTGGGTGGTAACTTGTCACTTTTATGTCTTCTAGCTTTTTTATGTCTGCCATAGGTAACAATGTCTGTAATAGGTACAATGAGGTAATCAAAAAACTAAAATATTTAAACTGTTATCTTTTTAGTAGAATACCAGCAGCAGTTGGACAATAGGAGTTCGAAAAAGACTAACAGAATGTCAGGATCGGTGTTAATACAAGAAAGAGCCACTAGGGCGAGGGTACATACGGCGAAATGGACGATCGCGGATAGGCGGCCGTGTCGTAGGTGACGCTGGCTTTGCTCCAATCAAGTGTGAAGAGTTTGGCCATCTCTAATAATATGCGAGCGGGCGCGCAACGCTCACCGTTTATAGACTAACAATAATAGCCGGGGAACTGGACGCGGCCGGCGCGCAGACGGGCCGGCGGCCGATCCCGGCGATCGCATGCCTTCTATGCACTACGTGTTTTCATCGCGATTTCACACGACTACCGAATGCGTGGAATGCATTAAGAATGTATCTAAATCAAAAATGAACTTCTCACAGCAATAGTCTCGTTGGACATTTTGGAGACGACTTGTTTGTACATTTTTTTAGCTATACCGCGACAATAGAATATTGTCGTCTACAAAAGCGTCACTGATGAACTGTGGATTCCTCTACAGAATTTGCAATATTGAATACAAATTAAATGGGTCGCGGTGATAACTGACATAATATTGATAATGCTTCATATATATACATTTACATCAAAAACAATCGTGCGTTTTCATTTGCTATGAACTCTGTGTAATTTTATATTTTGAGGGATTTAAACAACATAATAAAACCGCTTTTCAGCGGACAAATAACTTGTATATAACGCTGAGTAACCAATAATGTATAAATGTTATACGTACGACAGCCATAATTCATTTGTAATGAAATTAATGATAAAAATAACTTCCAATTAATATACAATGAAAAAATATTCAACGGATGAATGAACAAAGACAGGATAAATATATCTAAATCCATTAAAATTATATGCACAGCGCCATATCTGTGAACGGTTATCGGTTCCCGACATCCTCTGCACATGACATTCATATGTACAATGAGGTGGTGACCGTTTAAAACAAAAGTCCAAATTTACTATCAAAAACAGCGTTAATTCATCAATGAATCACTTTTTTATCATTATCATTATTTCACGTGTTTACATTATCATTATAATAATCCATATTATAATCGCCATTCCAAGGCGATATACATTCATTATGTCACTGAATCAGGCTAAACACAACGCCATTGCGTCACAGCAGTTCTACTTTTTAATTGTTGCAAGCACTACGCTGATGTTATTTTCACCCGTGTGAAAGCCAACGAGATGTATATTTAGGCAATGTTTATGAAATCCACTCAACAATGTTCCACTGCGGCCGCGAGCCAAATCCGTTCTCGCTAAAGGGCCGCGTTCCGACGTCGTGCGTCACTTCCGGCCACGGACTTGAACGTCCGCCCGCCCTCCGCGCTTCCGTTTGCTAGTCGCACACCGGTACATATGTACTATAATACAGTTGCTATACCATATACTTATATTACAAAGAGATCAATTAAACAGCACTTTCTTCATAAAATGTTCCATACAGTGCGCTATTCTTATGTAGGTACGCGTCAAAGATCAATTTTCTCAGAAAAAAGTACAGTTTCTCGTTAACGTAATACCTACATATTTTCACTACATACGGAGTCCTGTCTGTCGGTTAGTAGAGTAGGCGGCCCCCACCTGTTGGTCGTGTTGACACGCAACATCAGGCCTAGACCTTCGGGGCGGCGTGGGCGGGCGTGCGGCGTGCGGTAGGTCGCGCGATCGATTCCCGGTCGTGAACGCGGTCAACGGATCTACGCGACTGACCACACTTATAAATATACAACCAACACATAAAAAATAAAACTACAAATATAAACGTAACAATTCAGCGTTTGAAACAACAATAGTAGTGTCAGTAACGTCTCTTATTAAGCAATGTGCTGTGTGTTTAATGCCAAATGCTTCTGTTTCGATTCAAGAATATCTTTATATACCTACATAATATATGTCATGCATTAGAGGAGTGCCCAAAACCCAACAATGAATAAATAAAAACTAACACATTGTAGACATGACATTTATTAAATGTTTGTACATATGTGCTTACATTGTATAAAAGTACTTAAATTTTAATACAGGTATATGTATTTTGCAAATTTCACGCCTACTTCCCATCGGAGTAGGAAAACACTATGTATGATCAAACGATATATTCCTGGATAACTTCTTTCAATTGTAGTTTCGCGAGTCATCGTATATTATGCGTATCTATTATTATATGCAATCTTGTCGTGGTCCTTTTTTAGTTCTTTATTACTTCTTTATAATGAGAACTCCAAGCATGCGTTTATACGCATACTAACGAACATACATACGAAGACTTACGATCTTTAGTTAAATAAAGTAGCCATATCAAAAGCCATTTATACATTTTTGTATTAGACATACCTAAACACAGTACGAGCCCGAACACTTTTGTGAATAACTATTTAATAATGTGGCAAATTCCATTAAAATATTTATAGAACTGTTATATTATAAATATATATCATCACATATATACAACTCGTCAACATAATACGTATTTTCACGACCAGAAACTATTAATAAAGCTAGAAAGCTAGTTAGCGGTGTGAAGGTAACGAAGAGCATAAATTATGATGTGTTATGATATTATTATGACCTCCTCATCACCCTTTTTCTCATTACTGTTGAACATAGGCCTCTCCAATATCATACCACTTGATTCGGTCACGAGTTTGAGTATCGTTACAGTAATGTCTTAAGTCGTTCCAGCGGCGGGTGGCGAGTTTTAGTGCTGCTTGCTCTTCCTGTGACCGCTTGGGTCGCGTGCCACTGAGACCTTTGGCGTAATTGACCCCTCCGCCCCACCCAGTCTCCCCTACACACCTGAGCGGTGTTTCAGATAGCTTGGACTTGATAAAAATAATAGCCACTAACCACCACACTCACGAAAACACACATTCATTAAAAAAATACAAGTACACAATAATAATTAAAATTATTATATATAACTCATTTAAGAACACGCTAATGAGCCGTTAGGAGGCGAAATTCGAAATGGGCCTTTTCTTATAATTAGCTGTTAATTGAGCGGGCCGGCGTGATGGCGATCGGCGCGCTGCCCGCGGGGTTAAATTGGGTAACCGGAGCGACGCAATCGTTACGTTGATTTACGGTGTCTAGTCGCACTGCACGCTAAATATAACCGGCGTTATGACAATAGGTGTGTTATATTTTAAATTACGAAATAATTTTATATTCACTAAACGCTTTTATTTAATGTGTTCGGAAGCGAGAGAGAATTATTAGTAACTATATAGCGTATAGAGACCGCCGGTCTCGCGTTGAATAGGTACATCCTCGCGACATAGTAAAATAATTATGCAAATTATACTAATAAGCGTTCGATTAGGATGTAAATAACTTTTGTATACAAATGTTACGAGAAGCTAGCTTTTAAATTATGTGAATCACGCCTTTAAGACTTTGTTTTAAGATACATAGTTCTGTATCTATATATAAATTGGCTATCGGAGAAAAACAAGCCTTTTAATTTATAAGTACTTATAAATCCAATTTATATTATCATTACAACAGCTTGTAACTGTTCGAGTCGCCACTCAAAACATTCCACGTCTTTCATTCACAATCAGTTAAAACACAAAGTTAAACGCAACAAGGGGCGATAAGCTTATACCGAAATAAACGTGACCAATGACCAATTCTGTTTACACCACTAAATATAGACTAACGAGCGATGAGCCGCTAAATGCGTCCAATGCGATCTTAGGGCGCGTGCACATTGAACAGTCCATTGAAAAACCCCCATGACACTCACATAACCCACTAATGACAAATACGTGTTAATCGGAACTACATCGCGTTACATTAAATAATAACATATTTTCTGATAGTGACCCGATATAATCTGCGATATTATACACATTGTATATTAAATAAACTAAGAGAAAGGAATAAATCAATTTCTATTTGCAGCGAACGTGTGTTTCTTGCGTCACTCGCTCACATTCCATCAAGCGGGTCTCGTTAGCGACGATCGACTAACGAACATTTCACGTTTGCAGTTTACATTACTCGAAGCGACAAGTGTAGAAGTGGGAAAGCGTACAAGTCATTAGTCAATGTACGCGCTTTGGCATTTATCGCCAGCGGTCGAAAGAGCGCGGCGATAAAGCACGGGCGCGGGCCGTCGCGTCGACGGTGTGGCTTGCATGTGAGCGGCGCGCGTCCGTGTGCAGTGTACATGCGCCATTACGGTTAATTACTCGGCGAACAGATAGCGTCTATTTATAAACATTAAATAAGTACTGCGACACGATTTAAAACAAACACTTCATTTTATATAACGCTTTACACCAAAGCGAGTCCGGCTACCGATTGGCGGATACACTCGAACATTTCGCTTGTATTTTTAGTGGCAGCGCACAATATTAAACACACTACTGTCTAGATTCAACAGCGGTATTATTCTTCACATAGAAACCCGGAACTCTACGTAAATGTAGACGAGCTAGAATCACATTCTCAATTCGCTTCGACCTTTTAATAACTCTACAATCACGGAGAGGTAATTAATTCAATTAGCCGAGTATTAGCATCCGCGGGGCGGGGGCTCATTAACATACAATAAAAAGGAGGCAAGAAAAACAGACGTTTTATCCAAACTCAGTAAACGTTAAGGTTCACGGTTTTGTACAGCGATGCTTGCTTCAAGTAACATCTGTACACGTACACACGTAGGTTAAATACTGTTGTCTATATGACTCCACAAACAATCACTCAGCTTTTTTTATTACTTTATATTGTGACTATAACAAGGGAGTTGCCATAACATAAAAAGTAATAAAGCAGCGATCTCGTTATCCCAAGGGACGCTTAAGTAATGCTAATTAAACAATGATTACACTAAATTAATAATTAATATTTAAGAAATGTAATGTTTATCGTAATTAACCGTAATGTACGCTATTAATTAAATGTTATTATTAGGTACTTTAATAATAACATTTTATTTCAGTGAAACCTTCACGTGTACACACTTCAATCTTACAATAAAGTCAACCTTGTAGGGGCCGACATCACACACAATTAACGGTTTCGGCGTCAAAAGTGTTATTTTCTATCAGCACGCCAACAGGCGGGATTTAAAACGCTTGAAAATATCATATTAGCACTGCTCGAGAGTTAGGCCATGGCGAATGGAAAGTATACTGAACGATATCATAAATAAACATTTTAATAACATAATTATGTATAACACATCGTTACGTGGCGATGTAATCTGGGACAAAATGCAAATCACAAGTTTTTATAAACGCAAAATATTATATATTCCAATATTTTTCCGTCAATATCGAGTATCCGTTGGTCTGTAACAAAACGTTTATTCACACGCGGAAACATTTTTCCTCGCTTCGTTCATATTTTCAACAGATATTAGCTCAATGAATTTCCACTAATGCCCGCAAGTACGCGTCACTTCAGTGGTCAAGGCGGACGTGTAATTGACTTCGTAATTGATGCAAGTTCTAAGAATATATATTAGCGTGAAGCAAGCCAATAAAAGTACGTACATACGTATACAACTGTTGATCACGTCAAGGGGAAAAAGCTTCCATAGTATTGTTCGATGATAGAGAACTGGAGGTTTCTCGCGTTCAAGAACAGCAGCGTGGGTTCTTCAAAAGCACCATCGCGAAGTAACTTGTAATGTATGGGTTCACCTGCTTAGGAACTTAGCGAAAAATTTGATTACTTTAAGGCTTCCTTTAAGGCTGCAGTCAGAAGCTGGTCGCGACAAGCCGCGAATAGGACGCGATGGCGCTCTTTAGCGGAGGCCTAACAGTGGATTGAGATAGGCTGATTGATGTTGTTGTGTTTAATTAATAAAGTAAATACAGTTCGATAATTACTTATACACCGTTTAAATGAGATCGATTGAAAGACAAAATCGGAACAACGGAAGAACTAGTACTAATCTTTTGATAAAACAGTTTAGTACGCTGGTCGATTGCGGGTTGGTAGGCTTTACTTATCTTAGAGAACATTACGAATAGCTCTAAGAGATGCAAACGTTCACGCAAGATTCAACATCTCCGTTGCAGTAAGTCTTAATTTTACAACATACTTATGTAGACGTCAACTCTCGAACCTTACATTGGGTGTGGTTATAGAGAACTAACATTCCCATCGAGTGTCCTCTACCATAGCACGGCAGCTACATTGTTTACCTACATCAATCCAATAAAATAATACAATATATCTCTATTGTAAAAGCATATTAAATAACTGCAGGCCGCTATAAGCGAAAACTTCACGTTTTTACTTGTTCTGTAGGATTTAAAAATAAACAATTTTGTTTTTCAATGCTAATTTGTATACGAAAAAAATTATGGCTATTTACCGCGTGGCCAAGACAATCGAATCACAGTGTAATTTAACAAATAATAATATATATTTCCTGTGTGTGTGCGCTTGTGTGTGTGTTACGTACGAACAAAACAACTATTATAACAAATGGGATATTTTCTATAAGATAAATAAGTATAAAGGAGAAGTACAGCCACGTGTGGGCGTTGCGTGCGTGGGCAACTGACATGAAAAGTCATGACATTTAGTAAAGTCACCCCTGACCTTTCGAAATGTACATGATTATGGTAAATTAGTAAGAAATACCTACGTATAGTTCAAAAGGTAAGTCGACTGGAAGCTACTGGGATAATATACCGATGCCCACACACCATCGGCCTGCTACTAGAGGTATAGGTCAAAGGTTTCCGAGAAGCGAGCTTGTTAGTCGCTGGTGTTGTTGTTTGCGAACCCAACGCCACTCGATTTGCTCGCTGATTATAATCACGTTATACATTATTGTGGATATTATACGAGTTTAGAATATAGACAGATCAGCTCACGTGTGTTTATAACATATATCTCTATACCAAAATATTCACAGCACCTTCAGTGATATGGTTTTGTATGAACTGTAAAGCAGTCTTCCACAAACAGCTTTGCACATTTATAATACCGAACATTTTATCCATAATACATTGTAATCAGGATTCGATAGCCATTATCGGGCCATCTCCGGCACTGGACTGAAACACTAGTGCATTATTTTCATCCTATCTGACTTATGTGGTCTGAAGGTCACGAAGCATGTCTACTTTGTCATCAAAACTAGCAAAATAAAATTAAAGAAAGAATGAACTCGTCTGAAGCCCTTCTTCATTCAAGTGCTAGGGCCATTTTTCTCTACCATACCTTATCGAAACGCAAAATGTCTTGTAATAATTTTCCACTAGTCGTCTCCGGGCGGGCTATGTAGGTACATTTGAAATGATCGTGAACACCTTAGCGTTGCCTCTTTTACTTTCGTACATAAATAAATTGTGACTGCCTGAAAAATAACGAATAATAAGCAATTAAGAGTTAATGGACGTTTGAGTGATGGGATTCTGGAAAATTACAATGAAAAATTCCTCATATAAAATGAAATAATATGTAAATTGCTCAAACGTCTTAGGATTTTACAAGTTTCCGGTCGAGTGCGCGGCCGAGAACGTTTGCAATTGGAAAACAGAAAAACTCCGTTTGCCGCCGCACACTTCCCTTTCCGAGTGGCGCCGACGCGGAAGCCCCGAGTAATTTCACGCCTCAGTGCGCATCGCGAATATAAAGCTAACAAACCAATGAAAATTACCCCAACCGACCTCGACTCCAAAGACAAATATTACATATTATCGAATAAATTAATGATACAAATTTAAATTTTCTCTTTATGTTATATGCAATAGATGCATGGTACCGCATAAATCCACCGCGCCGTGTACATTCTCAACATAAACTCAAATTTTACATCAACCGCATCATAACAATAGTTAATCACAAGCAGTGTAAATACCGCCTTACATCAGCTTTAGGTATAACAAAACTGACTAAATCGTAATCAGATAATGTCTTAAATCATTTATATCTACGAGTGCTTAGAAATGACGGAGTGGGTATTTATTGCTTAAATTGGCGCCAAACTTTGCGCCGTGTACAATCTAAAATAAGCGAAGCCTCAGCGTGTCAACGGCTAGCACAATGGATGCCAAGGACGCGACATTGAATTTTTTAGCGAATGCCGGAAGAGGGAACCACGCGAACGACGCCGGTGGCGAGGCATAGCTTCTTGAACATACAAACTTACAGAGATCACAGCCGATAATAAATTACCACTGACCTGTCATCCCATAGCTGCCTAGAGTTGTTGTACGATATCTAATATTCTCTTGGAAAGCTGTGGAATATAACATGTAATTGTAACAGGTTATTGCTGACCATTGCACTAATTTTACTAATAAAAATGTAACTAATATATAACTTTTTTTCCACCAGTTAAGTGGTCAGCGTGTCTAGTGTCAGCCAATAAAATTAGTTACACGTAAATAAAAAAAATCTTATGATTATTGTTACGTTACCAACATACTTATACAATTATTATTCGTGTAGGATGTAATGAAATTCGTCAATTCATAGTTCCAAAAAAAAATTGCAAAAATATTGTTTGTTTATTGTTGCGAAATTATTTTTTATCTAAAACTCTATGTACCTAGATACAGGACGTAGTGTCATTTTTCATTAGTCACGATGAGAACACGAAATTTCGGTTGACACGCGTATAAATGGCTAGCAAACGAAAATTTGTCCACTATTAGCTTAAGACTATTGCTTACCTTGCGGTTTCGAACACCGAAATCATTACGTTCCAGAAACTTTTTGCGTTAACGCTTCTTCGAATCCGAATTAATTTTTTTACCATAAAGCTATTGCATTCAATTGTTGATTGTAATGACGAGCAAACAAATGAACTATAGAAATGCCCCCTTTATACTGAATCCTATTGAAGAAATAAATAAAATTTGTAGAATCGAACCGCATTCAATAGAATAAATTTAAAACTAATCAAATCACCGCAGGCAGAAACGCTGCAAGCGTTTGACGAAGAAAGAGAGAGCAACGAATAAACATATTGAAATGTCTGAATGGTAATTATTGTATGAAGATCATTACTATACGAGAATCTGTTCCACATACATCGTTGTACATATTATGGGACTGAGATATTCTCAGTGCCATAAAACATACATTTCCTCATTCTCGGGCCACAACATTATAGATTGGCCTATAAAATATTTTAATGTTCCACTGTTTTCTTTATATTTCAAAAATGGCGTAAAACTGCTAAATAATTGCTTTACTTAACTTTAATAACTGTTATACCTTGGATAAAAATTAAATTGAAAATAATTAATTAATTAATTTCGAATCACACGCATAGGTAGATGGTATCTTGGGGTCATTGCCGAAAAACAATTAGCGTGTGTATGTAAGTACTTACAAAACTGTTACACAATTCCGAGGCGCTATCGAATGGTTTCGATTAATTTACATATCAATAGTGTATAAAGCGAGCGACGAGCAAAGAACAACCAATAAAGTTGTTCGGCAAATGGAAAAATTCCACAACGACATACATATATAAAAAAAGAATAAAATTTTCGAATACGTAATGTTTTTAACAAAACGCTACAAAATTTTTACATAAAGTAGATTTTAATTAATTATATAATGGATAAAAAAAAACAAATTTAAATAGACTTAATTGATACATGGAAATAATCGGCGCAACGTAAATTTAAAATGAAAAATTTGAATTCGAACGAAAACTTAAATTCAAATTATGTTTTAAGTCTTGAATAGTGATCGATGCGTAAAAAAAAAAAATTTCATTAAATCACAAGACAAAACACTTAATTTTTTTATGCAAGAAACACATTTCAAGGCAAGGGTGCCAAAAAGGTCGCTTACCAAAAAAAACCATCTATTGTAAAAAACTTATACATTTAAATGTAATAAGTACATCTTTTATAGCGTTACGGTATATATATTATTACCTTCTTTATTTCTTAACTTTTTTCTTACTTTACAGTAGATACAAATATCTTTGTACTATAGATATAATATATAGATATAACGCCAATGTGACCGGGCGGAATTCGAACGTCGATGGATAATAAAATATTATAATCAGTATTATTACGGTTTCTCGAAGAACAATTACGGATGACCCAAATAGTTTATAACCGGCGGTTAATAATTGACGTCAACGGTAGCCGCGCATCGCGTCCGCGCCCGCACCACTCGAATGAGTTGCAATGAAAAGTTGCTGAGTCATGCGGTCAAATTTAACTGCTACACCGTGTCATCATTTCGATGACCACATTGACCTTGTTATCGCCTCATAGTCGTTAGCCCGAGAACTTAGCTGTTCGTAATAAGGTGCGATTTCATAAAACTAACCGACTTTCATTATCTATATTTAGATAAATATTGTGCAAGTTCGAAGCTACGTTCGTTTCTTACTGGTATATATTTAAATAACAATGCAAACTAACATAAAGATGAGGGTAGACGGCGAACTTAGTAGCCGAGCATCGCATGACTTTTGAAAGTTTGTCCTTCGTTATCCAATACATCATGCGACGATTTGTCGCTGTCTAGACGACGTGCGCGTTATTTCGGTCGCAAATCTGCGCGTGCGTCATTCGGACTGACGTAACGCGGAAAAATAACGCCTCAATTGTCACAACGCCACCCCGCCACCGAGTTGAATGCATCGCGAACACTACTTTGTTCTAGTCGACAGCCGGGAGCCACGAGCGCCGCTGGAGAGTCCCGCGACAATGCGATTATGTAACGCACCGTCGCGTCGGCTAACAATAATATGTACAGGAAATTTTCGAGCGATCGCGTACTTGACGTATGGACGTACATACATTAAACGTGCGGATCGGTCGTCGTCCTTATTATTCTTGGAAAAGCTTAAGAATATTTCAGGACCACACGCGTTCAGTTCGCTAATAAAGCAAATATGATTTGCTAATTATAGTCGAAAGCTATACGCGTTTCTCTAACTGCTATAATTGTAGATATTACCTACTACGGTGTGTAATATTTGAATAATATCTATTTATCTACCTATGTATATAGGTACTGTCTGCGCTTAACTATTGCAAATTATCTATCTACGCAAGTGAAACCGCATCTCACAGGTTGCAATTATAATATACGTTTAAGTCCCATGGAATTGGTGGTGAGCCTATTGCCATACTCAATTCCAGACTCCGAGTCACTACTAGATAAGTTAAGACAAACTTTATAAGGAGCTCCCGATCGGCAGTCGCACTTGCAACCACTCGGCCAACGAGGCAGTCAATATATTTGAATTATATTATATTTGAATAATAGTCAAAAGCTGCACATGTTTCTTAAACTGCCATAACTTTAGATGTTGGCTACTGTGACTTCTAATATTTCTATACTTGATCATTCAATTCAGGATACAAAAGTCAATCGATGATAATGATCGACATGTTTTTAATTACCTTCCTATCAATTATTCCATGTAAGTTGTATAGAACTTATTGAAAATCTATAAAAAATGTCAAAAGAAAAGGTTATGTCTGTTGGCTTTGCTGGTTTTAACAAAAATTTACACTCGAATATGTGTGTGGCATAGGTAACATGTAGCAAATTATAGGTATCTACTGGGAAAAATTCGTGCAATCAATAGTGGGTCAACGGCGGCGGGTGAGGAGCGATGATTGAGGAGCGAGGTATGTGTGTCAATGTCTGGACGAGCGCCATCCATCACGGGGTTCCGGCAGCCGGGGTCGGCGGCCGCGGCCCGCCGCTGCGTCTGCGCCGCTGGACCACCGCGGCCCGCGACTGGTTCCGCTCTCAAGCGGTAGCTGTATACAGCACTTAGCTAACTTTATACATACCCAATCTTTGCCTTTGCAATCTTATCAATCCATACTTTGCAATCTCAATGTTGTCCTCAATTTGCATACTAATGTGGCTAGTATTTCAATTCTTGCAAATTTTAATGATTTGACTGTGTCCTTATTAACTGCACGAAGTAATGAGCGAAGCAGTAGCACTAACTAAATAATCTCACATTATTATTTCTCATTACGTGGTTCATATAATTATACCATCTGGAAAAGTTCTACACTGAGAATTAGTGAGTCACCGCTGACGTACAAGCTAGGTGACAAGTTAAATGTTTGTCCATAAATGTAACATCGGTAGGCAATGGCGGCGAGAGAAGTTGTGTTCACGGTTAATAATACCACTGATCGGATTATAATATAATTGGACACCGGTTGAAACACGTGTGCAATGTAATTAATGAGAACACGGCCTTCGGTGAGAAATAAAGTTTATGAATTTTATCGTATTATAAAGTGAGATTGGCTTTGATAAGATCTGATAACATCCGACATGTGTAAGATATAATACGTATGATTGGAAATTTTTTGCGCAACGCAACAAAGTTGACACGATTGTGACAGAGCGCGGCGCGGGGGGGCGCTCGGGCGCTCCACTGCGAAATTCACATGATGCTTCGGACATTTCGCGCTAATGGCCCTGATAGCGTTTCTTATATCTTCGTAATATAAATGTTTAAGAAAAACCACCGCCTTGTTAGAGTATGAAATATTTTCAATAACACGCTGAGAAACGTATAGATGCAATTCCTTAACGTGCAATCTGTAATATAGAGATCCATGAGACGTTTGCCCCTCCCGCAGCGCGCTGTTTAGCAGCAGATACAACTGGTTTGCCTACTGCACTTGAACCACCTTTGGTGACCGTGCACATGAAATATGACACTATGTTTTTATTATCTCTCCGCCCCCGCGAACACGAAAGTTAAGTACAGTAAAGATAAACTCTATTAAAACGTGATAAACGTCGCCTTTTATAATTTCAATATAATCACATTGCGATACATAATCTTCGTAATTTACGTCGTATTTTTGCGAACGATAGATACATTTAAGGTATGGGCGTACCTAATGTTGTGTTTCCAATCAACGACTTGGATATTCAAGTCCAAAAATAAATTCAAATTATCTCGGGTCGGATAAACAATATTAACTGGTTAAATATTCTCACATCGCGTTCACTCATTTGTTTATTAACACAAATGAACTTTTCTCTATCATTCATGTGCAATGTACCAAATTCAGGGCTGAGTCAATCCCAATGTAGAAATGTAGGTATTTTTACTACAACAATTCAAGTATACGATATGCGACCCCACATAGCTACTATACGTAGGCGTACAATAATATTATAATCATGCCCCTAATTGTTAAACAACATAAAATCGAGCCTATATTAAGCAGAGGATTTCAGTAGGTATTTACACATTTCACTAGTTATGTTATAATTATGTATGTCCCATGAAATAGAGGGTGAGCCTATGCCATACTCTAGGAACGAACCCGGACGCCAATTGCCACTGGAAATTTCAAGTTAAAAAACACCAATAAAACTTTACCCGACCCGGATTCGAGAACACGAGCTCACGCTCAACACTCGCGCTTGCATTCATTACACCAACAGGACAGTCAATTGTAATCAATAAATAACATAGCGAAAAAAAAACCATTCACGCGGTCTGATTTTCATTTCGCGTGCACGACTTTAGGACGGCTAGCACAGTAAAAGGCGACCATTTTAATGATTGAGTTCACATTAACAGAGGCACTGTTTTGTGCGAGCGAAAAACTGCTACATTACGAGGACGAGTTTGCACGGAGGTACTGCTAATATCCAATGTTCATTCATTCACACGTTCGCGAACTGTTCATTCACCCGTGCACTCGTTGTTTACGCTGTGTCATGCATAATCCATGCTGTTCGGTGCAGACCACGCCATTGTTTAGTTCAGCTTTTCGAATGAGAACGAGTAATAAGGACTGTTATTATTAATAAATATTATCAATTACAGTTTGATGCTATCTCAAAACGAAATATCAGATGCGAGGATTATGAAACGACGGCCAACAATAGTGACAAGTGCGCGAGGACTATGAGGAGAAACCTTGAGTTTTGACTGCACGAGTACAGTCACGAACATAAATGTATAAGGAACCCTACTTTAACTTCCTCGGCCGTTATCATCGGTAAATAACGTTTTATATAACTGTTTAATTTTAGATTTTTATTACGACAATAACACGCGCGGAGCAAAGGTCTGCCCGTGAACGAGAAATCGTAGGTACATATAATTATTATATTCATGACGTCACGCGACAATATGTGATTTCAAAAATGATGAAACAAACTAATATGTAGATATGTATATTCGTAATCACGGCAATACCTTATTATATTACAAAATGTGTAGTAAATAACGAAATTAATTAAATAATAGCCCTTATCAGATTACTTGTTGCTCTCGGGAAACGAGACCAAATTATCTCCTGACGAAACAAGTAAAACAAGTAACCGAAACAACAGTTTATTAGAAAATTGAAGACCTTATGAAGAAGATAAAGAAAATACTTAAAAAGCTAAAATATGGACAAATAGCAAAGTTGTAAAATTTAATGAAACAGTGAACCATGCATTAGCCCTTCGAAATCCACTGCGGTATATAAACCTCCCCTAATCAACGCCTCTCCAGTCGTTCCTGGGCCTTTGAAAACAGCTATATTCTTTTTTCCTAAAGTTTTCTTATGATCGTCAGACCACCTAGTAGAAGGTTTACCTCCAGTGTAACAGTGGGCAAACCAAATCGTATTTTAAGCAGACAACAAAAATGATCACGCGCAATGTTGGATTTTAAGCAGATGAATTGTACTCGAAAACTTTTGCTCCACCTTCTAATAAGATATGTAAATATGTACCAAGACTATTTTCGACTAATAATACGAAAGTAGAGTTTTCAAAGCCGATACTCAAGTGACACTGTCACAAACATATTTTAATCGTATTATAATTAAACTGTTGACAATATTCCCGAAGTTTCCGTAGAGAGTTATCTTAAGGTCAATCTTGAAAAACATGTGAACGCCGCACCGTTTTTAATTGGAAAAGCTTAACTGTTCTTCGAGTAACACATTTTTAATCCTTAAGTAAAACTAACTGACTGATTTGAACGGCCCAAAAAAGACATTATCTAATGAAAACTCAAGCTATGTTTTTTCATTGCCCATTAGGAGCTAACGTTCTTATAGTCTTGCAAAACTGGTTGCTACTGTTTTTTACAATTGTAGCAGACCTGCAAGGATTGAGATATTTAGCACTCGGTATCATCTGCCTTTACGCCTGGCGTGACCCATAATAATACTGGAAGCAACCTTCTCAATCTTCAGGAGTAACAACATGTGTCTAACCAAACCCGGATAGGACAGACATTACCTAATACATACTAACTGTCTTCATACGAACATATCCTAGGTGGGCCAATGTTAGTGACGTTCCTATTTCTGCAATTCTTATCTACCTATAAATATAAAGTAATACTTTTATTCACAATTTCTATTAGCCAAGCTAACCGACAATAACAGGTCCTATTTCTACAATTCTATTCGAGGGTGGGGGCGAATCTTTTATGACTGCTGCCTAGTCCTTCGCGACTTCACTTTTTGCATAAAAAAATCTTCCCTTATCAATGAAACAATCATTTTTATCGTAACCTCAATATGAGATGACTATTATCGCTTCTCCCGGCTTCTATTGTACAAGATTCGTTTGCATTACAATCGATCTAAAACCGCCTCGTATGTAGTCTAACCCGTGTATGCTCGCCTGTCAAATTCGCGACCGTGTAGTGTGCACTCGAAACTTAAACAGTACTTATTAGTGATGGAGTAAATTGCGGCGGTATCCAGCGAGAAAATGATAAGGAACCAAACGCGGATACGAGACACACACACAAACGGACGTCGTGTTGTTCAAACAAGAGAACATTAACACATCGGAGGGATACGAAAATAGCAACACCGATAGCGCAAACACACTAACACACGCCCACACGTTGTACGTGAACTGTAATAAAAACATACATAAGCATATCGAGTGCGCTATGTATGTACAAGACACCCAATTTCAAATGCTATCATTGGAGTTGTTTATACGAGCTGCCGCGCCGACCGCTGAACCAATTTCGAGAATTCGCACCGGGATGTGTTCGTATGTGGTGGCCACTCGAAAAAGCCAACGGGGAGAAAACTGTGCGAAAAAAACTAGGTCTAAAACGCGATAACGACTAGCTATCCATTCGTGTTTAGACGTGGGCTCGTTCGATCGGACGGGTACCGGTTCCGCCTGGTTCCATTATCGAGCTGGTGTAGAACGAGGAATGTGGAAGGATTGCGGACTCACCTATATTTATGACATACATGGCCTGGGAGCGCTCGAGCCGCTGCGCGTGCTCCACGGCCGAGTAGAGTCCGGAATCCACTTTAAACACTTTGTAAAACTGTAACACAAACGGTATCCACTGCGTCGAACGCAAGCATCTTATGTAGGCACTGGCACTGCCGACGAGCGGCGAGGATCGCACTGGCGTGACACTGAACGCGACTGGCGAGTACGGACCGCAGGCGGACACTGACTGGCTGGGTGCGCGCGCGCCGCCCGAGCGCCTCACTTCATTCACTCGGCAGCCATTCCGCGCTTCGAGCGGCTACAAGCGCTCATTCCGATGACGCAAATCAACATATTTTGCTAAAACGACGAAAATCTTGGCAATACGTGCAATACGCGTGTGCGAAGCAAAATGCATTTTTATTAAGAATTCCTGTAAACATTACATTATTTAATAGAATATTAGTAAGTGATACTAGCCAAGTAACAGAAAGTAATATATTTTACAGGTTCCGTAAAATACTACCTCGAGTAAAGTTCACGACCCGAAAACAAATTAATGGTTCAACATTAACAAAAAATATTATTATGATTACTTTTGCCTTCCAAACACAGGAAGGAAACCAGTAAATTCTGACAAGGTAGAATATGAAATAGAACCTTGTAAGTCTTGTAACACACTGTACTCGAAACATTGTACCAGTTCTCGATCAAACATCCAGCTCACGTCTTCCGAATTATGCTTCTGTTGAATTGAAAATTTTAATCGTATGTTAATCAGATAAAATTAACATGGACTTTTCGTGATAAACACTGAAGTGACCTAAATGCAAACTTGTCATATTTTATTATCCGATGACCTTTAATAGCGTCGAACAAGCGATCGAAAAGTGAGAAGTGTGATAATTAATTAAAAATAGATAATAAGAATTTAATAATATAAAAGACAAGCAAGAGCCACATTTGAACAACAAAGTTTATTTGAATTTATTAAAATGAATGAATGCCCTCGCAGTGCTCATCGATGAATGAATAAATAACCTACTTAGTAGAAATATTAATTGTTAATTGCTGCCTCGTTTTATAGCCTCGGAAATAGGAAAGTAATGGGGAGGATGGGTGGAGGGAGGCGGAAATGGATTCTGTCTTATATTACACATTTTAATTTATGCTGACGACTCTTTATTCCGTATTTATGATTATGAAAGAACCTTATTACGTAATATTGAAAAATATTTACGTAAATTTGCAGAGCGAGAGGTCTTGGTTTCGATCCCCGGAGACTACTATAAAAACGGTATAAAAGATCTGGGCGCCATATTCTCCGGAAGCTTTAATTGTCTCAATATTTATTAAGTTAATTAGTGCAAGGAGAATACTTCAACCGACCCGTCATTGTCGCCTGTTTGCGGATCCATCTCGCTGTCGCATTGTGAACATTTTAGAACTGGAGACGTTCCCGGATGATATATTAATAATAATAATAATGTTTTATTGATATTTGCTGAAGAAGAGAAGTTTGTGCATTTGAAAATTTGTTCTTAATAGACTACATTCTCACGTATCATCAGCCTGCACGTCATAATCTGTTTCGCTTCGAACATACCAAAAGGTAGCATAATTCTCTCGTGCAGTATTAAATCTAATTTGATCACGATCTAGAAGGCTGAGCACAGTTCGCTATACACGAGATCAAAGGATCGCAAAACAAGTTATTGAGGCACTAACGTCATTACGTACGTACGAATGATATCAACATGAAGAATTATTATTAAAACAATTCGCGGTGAATGTTTATGCGCGCGTTCCGATATAGCGCGGTTTGATTGCGTGTTGAATTGACTAACAATATCATTAACCTAAATAGAAAACGAGCGGTATTTAGACAAAAATTTCACGGCCGATTAACGTACTATTACAGAAGATGCATCAATCCAGTAAGCTATTCATAGTATGCAAATATATTTCTTCCTAAAACTCTTATTATTGACATACCACGCAGTTCCTTGACCTAAGCGGCCACTTCACCTGGACATCAGTA
>DWME01001380.1:0-25182 GCA_018244795.1 Parelbella ahira ahira
TCTGTAAGGATGGAGATGTTTTGCACTCAGTGCTCTCGGGCAGAATTATGAGATATGGACATTCAACCATTATGTTATATATAATGTAATCCTATCATCAATAAACACCCCAACAGCTTACAGATAATATTTCAATGGTGTACATTAATTTGAACGCGCGCACCAAACGAGACCCGGATATGGGCGAATGTGACCGGATAGTGCTCCTCCCCAATCGGACTTTACGATTCGCGTCCGGTTACGGGAGCGTTCCGTTCTGAAATCGCTCACTGTTCTCGTGTCCGGTTAACTGTTATTATTTATTGTTTAGCGATTATATGTACATATATTAAGTTTTTGAACGCATTAGTATGGAATATGGATGCCTTTCGAAATTTAAATATGAATGTTATTTCGACTGGTGACAATGAAATTTGATATATTAGATAAAAGAAGGAAGTTGCTTTGTACATGAAAAAAAATAGAAGGAAAGTAAGGAAAACTTTTTTAATCACCTAAGTAACAGAAGGGTTGCAACAGACAGAAATGAATAAACGGCATTTACACGGTAAAGATGGTGTCATAGAACTGTGCCACTAAAAGAGTCACAGTTGGTTTTCAGAACTAAAATTGACTGTAAAGGAAATCACAGAAAGGACACAAAAACATTTGAAAGTTCACCATTATGTTTTCTAAGATCTTTCGAGCCTGTAAAAAATCACACTACCAATGTGGTGAGCTAAGCCTTCATGTCATTATGGACGAAGATATCTGACCAATAGAGGAAAGACTTGATAAGATGAGATTAAGTTTACTGCAACATGATTAACATTTTATTAATATTTCCTTATCAAACTAATTAAATGCCTTCCCCTATATCTTAAACGCTCCAAGAAATCAGCGGTTAAAGCGTAAAAATCACGAGTAACGACCCAATTTTCATCCCATCGCCGTCTCTTTCCAATCCGCGTCTCCGTCCCTGTCCCGCGCTAATGGATCGACAATAAAGTAATATACAGATAAATAGCTTTCCGCTAAAATTTCGACCCAATTCACGTCCTACCCCTTAATTGCGTATCTCCCCATCGGCGTGCTATCTCGTTTCCGTTGCCGGCCGAGTGTATTTGTGTTTCATCCTCGCCCTAATCCTTAGGGGAGTAGTACAATCGCGTACATAAGTACTTAATCGCATTCGGGGGTGCGTTCTGAGCCGGTATTTATTCAGAGCGGGTGTCGTTATGAAGGGGATACCGTCCCCTTCTATTAAAACGCTTGTTTGCGGAGACTTACGATTGTTATTGCACCAGTTCTCGTTGAGCCGCTGGTTTATCAACATTTTATATATGTGACAGATCATTTTAAATTTGCCGTCACAATGAACCAGCCAGATGTATTCCTTGGGACGAATTAAACTTTTATTATTGTAACGAAATACGAAAAGATATTTGCATCTGAATAGTATAATTGTTTAATGGCCGCGTCCTTGCTGGGTGCTTTGTGTGTTTAACAGTACTTTTTGTGTTTCATACTTGCGTCTCATATACGTTTTATAGTTAATTTTTTAATTGCTCCCATCCTTTTTATTTTTTAACTTCGAATTTCGTTATCTAACCCTTCATATGATATGATTAATCGCTTATAATGCCAACATCATCAACCCTTTCACCGTTACGGTGTTAGACACAAGTCTCCACTCATAAAAAGAAGGTTTAAACTATAATTGACCATGTTTGTCATGTGGAGATTGGCAGACATTACACGTCTTAGAGAACATTATGAAAATCTCTTAGTTTGGCAGATTATTTCGCTCTATCTTCCTTCATTCTTACAAGTGACATTGTAATTTAGGCTCTGTATGAGTTATATGTGATATTATTAAGAATAGAGAAGGTCTGCCGTTCCTACTAGTGTTCCTTTTATCTTATTAGTTAGAGTAACAATAAAGCATAATGATCGTGCATTCAAACGGCAGTTAACCCGACAAATGTCATCAAAGTTCCCATTAACTTGCTAACCATTATGACATTAACGGACGGGTCCCATAGGCCCGTTTACGTCCCCGCAGTAGCGATGGTGTTGGGGCGAAATGATACCGTAACACGAAACTGCTTTGGGGGTAACACATGGGGTCTTATGTGAATTGACAAAGTACTTTAGTTCGGTAATAAATAAGGTTTGCTGGTACAATAATCGAATGTTCGGACAGAACAGATTCAGATAATGACGTGTTCAGATAAGATGTAGAATTGTATGATGTAATTTAAATGTACGAAACTAAATATGGAACTGAAAGGGAACGTACTCATAAAGTAAATTTAAATGAGGATTATTAATTATTTTTTCCTCTCCGTTTTTATGAGCTTTTCTGTATATCTATGTAATGTAGAATAAATAAATGAATTTTAGTATAGTAAAGAAAGATTAAAAAAAAATTGAAAAAAGTTCAGTAGCAACCGTTTTAAATTTATTATGTATCAATTAATTATAAACAACAAAATACAGTTCCATGTTTTTCGTAGTAAACTGTACGTTAATCGAAACGTTTTCCCCATACAGTTTTGTTAAAGAAACGCGTTCCATTCCACACAAATTATCCTCATTCATACTTTTGACACTTAGTGTCTTCAACTTTGGCTGTATTCATTTCGTTTGTTGAACGAGCGTTACCTATGTTTAAAGGCTGTAAATCTCCAGGTTAAACCTTTTTACGAGTAACAATTTAGCGTGCTTACGCTATTTAACATAAGAAATGTGTTGTTATTGTTCATTTGTTGCAATAAAGTGTAGTGTCATTGTAGACGGAATCGTTCGAAAATTAACTTTTACGGCCTTTTTCGCGTATGTACTGGTAATTATCGGAATGGCATAAATAACTTTGTCAGTCTAATGTCTTGCTCGTATAAGATTGAGTCGTATATAAGAAGATATGTTTCTCGGGTGATTTAATGTTTCCTATTGTAAAGAAACCGTTTTTATGTATTGTTTTCCATGGTTTGTTTATTTAAAATATGTATTTGTGGATATAACAGTATAAAAATGACGTCTTCAATGTGAATATGGTCACAACTATAAAGAAACCGTTACCACGTCATATTTCGATTGCTGAAGTTATTTTTATAGTAATTGATCAATTTTATTTGTAGTGTTGTTTCAAGTTATGTTAAGTAAATATTACTTGTTTTTAGTTTCGATTTACGCCGCAGGGGAATATTAATAATCTCTGCGCTACTTTTGTGGCCCTATTTAACTCTTTTTAGAGTTATTCAATGGTTGCACTGCAAGTATTTAAAAAAAAAAATGGCGCAGACCGGGTCACTTTAGCATTTATAACTAAGCATCACGCCTGTAATCCCGGAAGCTGTAGGCAGAGAAGTGTAGCACACTCCCATGATTCACTAAGTATGTTGTACCTTTGCCACATCTCTAATACATAACATCTCTAGTTTATTTCGTCCACAGCTTTCTCGTATAAGCTGTCTATACAATCTGAGGGTGTTTGTATTTGAAGCGGAACTAGAAAAATATTTCTATCTCGCTCGCACGCTACGCGCCATTACCCCTCAAAGGGTGGCGTATGTCGCTGATTGATATTTGATGTCGATATATGGCAGCTAATGTAGCGTAACGCTGTGATCATCCAAGCCGCCCACAGCATGTTAAATTTGTAGAATTACCTAATGTTAGAAATTAGTAAACAGAGGGATTAACTAAGTCTTAGGTTGTTATTACACGAAAACTACACTTAGATAAAAAATGTTAATGTAACATTATGCATGTAATGCCCGAAGAGCTAGGCAGACTAGTGTATAACTCTCCCACCTTTCTCCAGTTACGGTTACTTCCCACAATGGAATTGGTAGAGAATCTATTGCTATAGGTACATCGGGCAAAGATGCAGACTCTGAGATCTTGCTAGAAATTTGTTCTAGATAATCTAAGTTACAGTAATCCAGTAGTATCCGGCCTGGGATATGAACCCACTACCTCTTGATTAGCAGTCGCGCTAGCAACATCGCAATACATAATTGCATGTGGTTTACGTTCATACATGAAGAAAAATAGCTATTTGTTTCTATAAAATTGAATGTAACCAGTTTATGGTTCTTTTTCAATAATAATCGATTCAATTTTTCCGTTGAATAAATAATAATAAATGCGTTCAAAATAAGGCATTGATATTGTTATCAAAATCAAGCGTGAAACGACCACTTGCGCTCGCACAAATCGAACATTTTACATTGCATACAACTATAAATTACATTTTACTCGTTTCTGATAGCGTGAAATGGAACGCAATAACAAAAATGGCGGCTAAAGACATTATTCGCGGCGATCGCGCCTTGCAGCTGGCCACGTCTAGTTTCATTATTCGGTTGGCGCCCTGATTTCGAAAATAATGTTCATAAATATAATATAATCGATATCAATATTTACAGTTCCGAAGTAGCAACATTCAATTTATTTAATTACGTACGCCCTGATTTTTTAATGTTATTACTTCGCAATGGTAAATGAAATTTGAAATTCATTATTGAAGTTCATTGTAAAAATTATTTAATATGTTTACGTACTTACAGTTTGTGTTTCCATTCCGCCCTTAACCGAAGCAAATAAGCATTATATAAGCTAGGAGACAGCCAAAAATCATCCGTGATACGCTTGCATTAGTATAATTTCTCAAAAGCGAGCACACTAGTCGGAAGCGTCATGAATAGATTTCACAAGCCATTAAACGTGTGACAAATCGCTCCACAAGATGGCGGGCGGTTTTTTCGCGGGAAATCGTATTGTGTTGCCCCGTAGAAAAATTTCGATAGCGGATTTTCTTTCAATAGGTACGCAGTGAAATATGATACAAGGGATGTTTTTTGAATAGTTTTTATTGGGTAGTTCCGTTAACCCTTTATTATTTGGTTTGACCGTGCGTGAAAGATTTATTGCGGCCCATTTCATGTTTTGTTAAGTAGATATATCTTACGTTTCATATAAACTCATGTACCTAAGTGTAATTTTTAATTCCTATTTCGGAAGCACTGATGTAATTATCTTTAGTAATTGAGAAAACATTTGATAATTATTATTTTATATAAGGAGCCACATACTAAGTAGGTATATCAGTTTGCCACATTACAGTTTTAAATATTTATTCAACGCTGTGTTTGGGAAACTCTACAAGTAAAATTACAATCCTATTAAATTCTTAATGATCACTATTCACACTGCGTTTGGAGTGCAGGAAAACCCAGAGAGGAATGTTCATTGTTTCACGTTGTAGATATGGAAAGGAATGTGGTGGCAATAGACCCTAACGTTTCTGCCAAGAAAAATCTCTCGTAAATCTACAGAAAGTACCTGTAAAGTTGAGGAAATTTAATACCTGAATAATTGGCTACTTTCGTCTTGTAAGCTTCAACTTCCTGGAGGCTAACTAAGAGCTTTCTTATAGACATTTTTAGAGTGTTACTATATAAATTACTATGAAGTTCTATATAGGAAACAATAAAGTTATTTATGTGTATATAACATGTAAATTCTGATAGTTTTACTTTTTACATATAGGAAACGATAAGTAGATGAAGCTAAGGCACGACGGATTTTAAGTTATTAAAACTATGTAGTTTGTGTAAGATGGCAAATAAATTTTCTCTTTAAATACAATATATATACAGTAAAAATTATCAAATCTGTGTATGACGTAATAGAAATATAACTTTACTGAAGCTAGTATTCTTAACAGAAATGTTCTTTCACAGGTGAAAGTATGGTTTCAAAACAGAAGAACGAAACATAAAAGAATGCAGCAAGAAGAAGAAGCGAAGACTGGCTCCAAATCCGGTTCCTCCAGCAGTAAGCCAGACGATGGCAGTCAGTTCAACAACTCTTATGAAGATGATGAGGAACTAATAGACATGGACATGGACGACCTTAGTGAGAGTGAAAATGAAACGTAAAAACTAAAAGTGTCACCAGTGACCGGACAAATGTTTATTGTGTAAATATTAAAATAATTTAGTTGTATTTCTCTAATTTATTTTATCAATGGAAATTTCTAACTTTATTTGATCGATGATGACAACATCTCTTAAAGCTTTGCCGCTGGCGATTCTGTATTAAAATATTAATTTATTAAGTTTAATTGCATCGTTGCAAATTTTTCTATGGGCAACATTGTACCAAGAGTTATAGACGGAATCGTTCAGAAACAACCTTTCATGTAACTACAAATGTTAAAAGAACACTCCAATAAAAAATGACGCAATTATTTAAATTTCTTTCCGCTTAATTTATCTCAATTCATGAACAGTCATTTATTTCCCACTAAACAAGCAACCGTGTCATTAAATTAACGGAACACATTCAAAATGGCGTCGGAACAGCTCTTGTTAGCGCGTCACGAATTATTAGATAACGAAATTGGCCGCATTATAATAGTTTTGGGATTAAATTAATTAAAAATGCCTCCTTTGAACCGTGCCTCTAGTGATGTGGGTATAATTAGACAGTTTGATTGTAAAAGCTGATAGGCAGGGTCTATGGTTTCTGAGCTGTCAACGTGCGAGCGGGACGGGTGAATGTGATGATGACGCGTTGAAGAGAGTGGGGTATTTATAGAGATGGAAGCGATTATTGTACGTCGTTTGTGGGCCTATTATTAAGAGATGCGCTCAGGAATCGTATCTTGAGGCCGAATCGCGTTCAGTAATTGCTCGCGACGCAACAAAATTGTTTTTAATCTGTTGACGATTGTTCTCCACGGCTATTTGTCTACGTGCGTTTGGAATTCTGATTATGATCTGGTTAGATGGCTCGTTAGTACCCACTTTCACGCGTGGACGCCTCTCGTGCAGCCATTGTGTGCCGAAATTTGTTTTTGTATGTGTCATTAATAAACATTTTAGTGTTTGGCCACTTCTATATATTTATTGTGCATAAATATAATAGCATATAGGCATAGAGTGTACCAAACGTTAAATTGTTATTAACATACCTTTGTAGTTACTGAGATTTGTATTCAATGTCAAGAATGTTAAAACTGTAAATGAGAGCAGATATAAAGATGCTTTTTTGAGAACTGACTCAGAACGATTAGTGTCTCACCTTAGGCTGACAGAACGATGCAAGCACTGCTGTTAATCAACGGAAACAGGTGGAAACTTGAATTAAGTTTCATCAATTAATTATTACTTACTCAATAATCTTATGATGTTTGGATAATTTTGCAAGTGTTGCATATTCGGCAATATCTCGACTTTTCTTTGTTCCATAAAAAATATAATCCTCTCTTGTAATTAAAATATGTACCTACTACGATGACATAATTCTACGATTTATATAACTAATGGATTCGCTTAATAGAAATATTAAATTTAAATTGATAATATCAACCGCACAATAAATTTTCAGTTATTACTCAATAAATCATCCGCCTGTCCGAAGTTGCACTCTTATGTATTGAAAAAATTAATAGCATTTTTTTTGTTAATATTGCAACACTTGCCACCCACGTTACCGAATTAAAATACCAAATTTAAAAATACCATAGCTCGCTGCCACGGAGTGCACGTTGCTACTTCAATTACACTTTTAATTAGACTCACGGTAAGAATCGAAATGACTCGTTTAATTTAACTCCAGAAAACCGTGGCGTCGGTCATGTAAACGGCATTAATTCGCCCATTGTTCCCGTTTTAAAAAGCTAATTGCTCCGTTTTGTGCGGTGGCAACATTATACTTAGGGAAAATCGAACACGCTGAGCTTCGGGCAGAATGCGCTCGAAATGGATCATGTGGAAATCAAAATAAATTATTTGATTGAAATTCTGTAGTTATTTACATATAAGTGGTTGTAGTACACATGTAAATGTTACTGTATGTGTAGTTTTTTTAATCCTTTACAAGACCTAACAGCGCACGCCTAGCGATTACCAACTGTAGTTTTGTGCTGGGATGTGGAGCCACCTAGGCCCATATAATACTGTTATACTTACATTTTATTTCCGACGGATAATAATGGAGGTTCATGTAGTTTTCAAACCATTTAAAATGTGCACTACAAGTTTTTTATAAAGTACATTCTCAAGTCGACCATAGAAGGGATCCTTTTTTGGTTAAATATAGTTCTATTCATAATTTACATGTGTTTTTTAAATCTATTACTAGGGTACTGAAGTCAGGATGTACTTATAATTTTTTAATATGTGCGGGAATTTTGTAAAAGTTGGACACACGCGTCCCGGCGACACAACCGCGATTATAGGGCTAATTTGTATTTTCTTCCCAGTCTTTTGTTCAATTGATTTACGATGACGAGTATCGAGTTCCCGATTTATCGCCGCGATCGAAAACATGTCGATTACAGTTATTTATTCGCGTGGTAATGCCTTGTTCGTTATGTTAAAGTCTTTTGTACAGCACTAATGTAATGTTATCCGAGTATCTTATTCGCCTCGACGGAGTTAAAAAAAATAAAGCCCAGTTTTTTTTATATGGAATTGAAAAAAAAATTAACTTTCTTTTGCATCGGCAACGTACTACAGAATATATTTTTTAAAATGTTAGAATATGGAACATCGAAGTTGACAGGCATATTGCATGCTGCTATTTAATGAATACGATTGGAAAAAATAATGATATTATTTTAAGAGAATTCGTTACATTTCTGAATGGTTCGTTAAATAACTTCGGTTCTATAAATATCACAGTAACAATGTCGCTTACTAAGATTATTTTTGAATTTTATGTTTGAGATTTTCCCGTCATTCCTGACATTCGACATTGTAGTTCCTCAATATCTACTGATTGTGTTTATTTTTGTGTCATTGCCAATATGTTTTTCGGATCCACAATTCCAACATAGTTGCCTCAGTGCTCTCGCTACCTAGTCACAAAGAGCCCTATAATACGCGCTGCAGACTGGACGGATCATTAAAATCTAGATTTTCATTTTCAGCTCAATTAACTCGGTGGCCGTTTTGATTAATAAAGGGTTTGTTCATTAAGTGTTTTCGATTAGCGACCATGTCGTAACTTTACGATACCGTACGGCAGAGATTTTTTAATTACATACCTCTTGATTGCCTTTAATTTGCAGATTACGCGACATATTCGCTTACTGGAGTCGTTAGATTTTTCAGTCGTCCGGGTCGACATTTTAATTAACCCGCCCCGCCCTCTCCGCCACCGTAAATACTTAGTAATACGGTTTGACAAAAATGCACTTTAGGTCTGTAAGGATAGAGATCTTAGGCAACCGGTGCTCTCTGTCTATCCTATAAGGGACTTGATCTGATGATAATAACAATAACCAGTTCAAGTATCATTTTATTTCTACGCACAAACTCTATATCTATGTATGGAATATTTGGGGGCACACTGTTCTATAATTTAAACTTGAAAAAATAAAAGTCTAATTGTAAGTCAAAAATAATCGCGTAGTGTGTATTTGACACAACAGAAAACCTTTAGACATAGGGTACAGCTGATTAACATAAGTAATAACAAAATCAGGTCACAGTTACATCGAACCACTCCACTATATCTTATTCAAGATAACGTTATACCAACCAGCGACCGAAACCTGTAAGTACAGTCGTTCACAGAAGTGCTCACACTTAATATTATAACAGCAAAATAAATTTCATAATTATTGCTTCTCTTACAATAACATTGTAAATTTAAAAATTTTTACATCCCCCAATAACAATTACTCTCATTTTTACAACGATTGTACGATATATAATAAGTATTGGAATAATTAGGACGTTGGACAAGGTTGACAGTTTGGTGTACGAAGTTGTAGTCATTATTGTAAATATTATGTTTTTGTTCCATTTTCGATGTAACTCGCGCGATAAAAATACAATTTTGGTAAACAATCTTTTTTATACAGACGTAATAATGTCGTTTATATTTTTAATCTGTGTTCACGGACGTGACAGCCAGGGTTTTTAGTGTCAAACCGTCAAACGTGTTTTTTAAATTACGTACAAAATTATCGATAATATCGGTTCACTTTCGACTTTTTTTATTTTTTGTGTATTGGTTCTTAATGATATTACAATTTGTGTTATATTTGCGCCTTGTTTTTAAAAATAGTGCCTTTTAAAATGCGTACGATCTTACGTCAGGCTAGGATTATTTTTACATCTTCACGCCACTTCGCGAAGCAGGACATTACATTTCAATGGATAGAGATAGGTATTGGACAATTGGTGCCCTTTGTCTACCTCGTAAGGGATTTCACTTGTTATTATAATTATAAATAAAATAAATAGCAATATATTAGGTATAATACTATATGTTTTAATTCTAATAACAAGCGGTATCTTGACTCTTAGATTCACTCAGGTCATGCAACTCAGGTCTTGGCTATTTAATGACTGCCTGCCTTTGAATGTTAATCGGTCGACGACGACGTTATTCCCAATATGATGTCATATTCCTATGTCGTAATGGCAGTCGGTTAGGTCCATTGTGAGTAATGACTTTGTGAGTTATTTAAAGCTTTTGGAAGCTGTGTGAAGGCAAACCTCAAATACGCTAAGAAAACATATAATTTGTACCGGAATATTCCTGTTTCTGAGAAATTTGTGATTTAAATATGTAGATATGTTAAAATCAATGATGCGAGTTTATGTATCTTTGTCATCTTGCGTCTCTTTTATTTGACTTCCTACAGAATCCAATTCATATTCCGCCGATTATGTCCATTCTCCTTATCTATTCCTGTCAACTGTTAATTTAAAGATAAAGTTGAACATGACTTGACATGGCAACATGGATACCTATACAAAGTTATTATGTGAAGAGATGCGAGCGGTAAAATTCCAACATTATACATTACTGTTTTATTGATTCAATTTGGTTGCGACAAACCGAAAACAGGACACGGTAATACTCGTAAGAAGGTGCCTATGTCCAGCAATGGACTGAAACAGGCTGATGATGGTGATGACTCACATTTGCGCGAGTGGTAACGCGAGATACAAATATTTGCATCAGCTATGGAAATTTCTGTTCAATAACCAATTATATCTGATATTGTATTCACAATAGAATCTTAACATTCCCCAGCACTCCAGCTAATTGTAATTCTTAGTGTGCGTTGCTTGCATGTAATTGTTTGGAGGTGACTACATCCTCTACACACCGTATATAAAATATGACAGCAATTTAACTACTCTCTTTTAGAAAGTTTTAGTACTTACCATTATTCAAGTAAAAAATATATCATTATTTTGACGTCTTTAAAATATACTAAAATGATTATTCCTGTCATAATATGTTTGCTGCTATTTTTGATTTTCAATCTGTATTCGACTTTTGTATGGGCAGTACAGATAAAAAGTATTTTGTGAAATGTGCTTAATGGTTTCGCTTTCTGACATCGATTTAATGTTATTATTTTATTGTGTGTTCTGTGAAGTGAATGTTAAAATAAACTTTAATAAATACATGTTGTTACTGTTATAACGATAGCCGAAATAGATTGGGTAATAAATAACTATGTATTAGAATTTATCACTCAATCGTAGTTTATGTGAAACGTGTATATACTATTTATTTCTCATCGTACTTAATGATAAGCTGATATCGCGTAAATAATATCGATTATTTTAAATCGTTAAATCGAAAAATATTGTTCCTTCTCTATCGTGGGGCTTTTATGCCATAGTTAAAATGAAATGTAAATAATAATAATTAATATAATAGAATATATAATAGAGGGTAGTTATGTAAATTTCTGAATATTTAAACTAGTGATTCTGTAAATATATAATGTGTGTTAGTTCTATATAGAGTAAGTGTATTTGTGTGTATATCAGCCTAACACTTTTCTCCCCGACTATACCCAGTAATGTCCGTTTGGTTCGAGACGTAAATTGTAGTAATTTAAAGATGAGTGATATGAAATATATGTTTTTACTCATTTAAACACATTGTTTCTTTCAAATACTCTGCCTTTGTTTTTGAAATAATTGACATCAAGAAACTAAAAAAAATATCAAAATGTGTTTGTGAACACACGCTCATTATTAATATTACATACTCAAGTCACGCTCGTCAAGTGAAGGATGGCAGACTCCGCTAGAACTTAGAGTACAAATGTGGTGATCTCTAAGGCGTCCAGACTATACTTAGTCGGCACTTTTTCATGACGAGTGAAGATACGAGTTTAAGATTTGAACAAGATGATGGTGATATTGACGTAAACAAAAAAGGAATTTGTATCTGAAAAAATTCTATTTAGTACGTACGAAAAACTGCTATAATAAGACATGAAGTGAGACATTAAGTCACTTTTAATTAATTACACAATATTATGAATAAAATATTACAAAATCAAAAATGGTTTGGTTAACCCTTCAATGCCAATATCCACAGTAACCATCTGCTACTAACCCTCAAATACTAGGTTTAACATAAATCAGTGTTCAGCAGTATTAATCGTTATATTTCTGATGTAAAATTTTAAGTAAAGCTGTGTTTACATGTGTCTGTCGTATCTTCGTTTTCTGTATAACAGACCTAACACATTTTTTATTTTCACGCCTATATTCCTAAAACGGGTAGACAGAGGAGTACTCGTACTCGTATAATACACTACTACGATGCACCTGTTAAATGGAATTTGGGGGTGAGTCCATTGCTATACATCGGGCACAGATCTACATACACTCCGAGCCACTACTAAAAATTTTAAGATAGAAAAGTCCGACAGTACTCAATTAGGAAATCGAACACAAGACCCGTCGATTAGCAGTCGCGCCTGCAATCAGTCGATTAACGATACGATCATGATAAACTATATACATATATTCCAATTATAAAGTCATACTTATGTAGGGGATCATGTTCATCATACAAATATTTCACTTGACTGGGAACCGATCATACAGTCTACGCCTTAGTAGACAGTTAAGAAACATAAGACGAATAGTTTATTTAATTATCTACCATCTATCTGTCAACCCATTTTCACACCTTTTTACAGGTTTTCTACAGCCATGCCTTTTTCAAGTAGCTCTATCTAGTTTAGACTATTTTCCATAAACCTCAACCGACCACACATATCGCTGACGTCACCACCATACGGTCCCACCACGCTCCCTGCATATAAAGATATGTGCGTAATGAATTATAAGTGGTCACCATCGATTTGAGGCATTTGTTTTTTGCCTTTAAACAGGATGCTCGCTGCTTGGAGGCGACTGTGTGTCTCTTTGTGTTGTACTCTAATTCGACTCTACAATGCTGTATAAAACCCAGGCTCTACATTACCTCAACAAAAATTTGAAAAGTAATTAATTGGGTACGTAGTCAATTAAGTATGGTAAAGTCTTTAAAATTGGTGTGCTTGTATGGAGATCTGGTGAATAATGAAGAAGCACGTCAGGTCTGTACCGATCGAGATCTTTGGTGCTCAGTGATCTCTGCCCACTCCGTAAAGCAGCCGGCATGACGATTCAATAGTAAGAGCCATCAATTACAATAGATAAAAATGTTGTTAATATTTAAGAATGTCTTTGTTACTTACGTCATTTGGTCGTATAAAGTTCAATCTAAAACCTAGGACACTGTTTCAGGTAGGACCTTTTCATTCTCGTCTTGGATAGTTGTCTTAAGTGCATTTTTTATTAAAACTGACACTTAGAAACACAGAACTACATATCTTTATACGTAAAGAAAAACCTTACTAGCCCTTTTGAAGAGCATGTTACGCACGGAGTGGTGTGAGAATTTGCATAGTGATAGTTTACGTCGAGAAGTAGTAGAGGAAGGTTCGATATGAACATGTTTCAGAAACGTATACATATATATTAAATTTATTCCAACACACATTTCATCCCAATATTGAAACACGGGTCTCCTCTGAAAAATAAGAGGGTTAAGGTCTTAATTTTATATCATATATAATTTATAGTAATTATTACTGAATACATTCATAGTGACCTATATTAAAACAAACGTCACATCGTGCCTGTAATTCCCGAAGAGGCAGGAACAGAAGTGTAGTACACTCCCATGTTTCATCGGTTACGCTATACGTCCCATGTAATAGGCGGTGCTTATTGCTATACGTCGGAAACAAGAAAATGCTAAGAATTTTAAGTTAGACAAACCCGATAGTACCCGATCCAGGAGTCAAACCCAGGATCTCTCGATCAGCAGCCTCCCTTGCAACCATTCGATCAACGAGGCAGTAAACTAATTAAAATATACTAATTTATCTGATAATTGTAACAATCTTCTATGTGCACTTTTGTCACCAATTTAATAGTAACCTAAATCTTACTTTTATCTTATAACTTATACTAACTGACATCAGTAGGTATTCCTATTTCTAAAGTCCTGTCTTCCTGTATTTCCTGTAGTCGGCAGTGGCTTCTAGCCACTGCAGGCTCGTACTCTCTTGACTTAAAATGCATGAGGAGTATCATAAAGATATGCTCCACCATTGGGACTGAGCTTCTAGCAGAGATTAGATTTAATTCTCAGTACTAAGATCCAAATCATATTGGAAAGATTAACGGATTAAACAGATGATTTCTTACACTCCTCTTAACACTTGCCGACACAAAATGGATTTTAAAAAGTCCATATTAAAACCTATTTAAAAATCTATTATTCCAAATACACAAGAAACCGCCATCAAGTCGTGCGAGAAAAGTCAAATAGTTAAAAGGATTACTAGAGGCCTACTTATGGCAGGTAGTGGGTTCGATTCCATAAGCCAATTTTCCACGAAGCTGTGCGGGTGGTACATTTAACGACATTAAAGATTTTACGAACACAACACTCTAGCGAGATGGGTTTAAGCTTTTTTTTTTATTAAATCTTTGTGTTTGTTCATACCACTGTGGATTTTACGGCGGAGAAAATAAAGTTTATTATTGAATAGCAGTACAAGTTTAAAATTTACCGTTTTTCACTTTAATACACTGGAGTTATTAATTATATTACGTATAACTTTTTTGAAGTAGGGGTGTTCAAAATGGCAAAAAATGTCTTAAGGATCAGTACGTTTTTAATACTGCTAATCTCCTATCCTATTAAGAAAAGTGATTTTCCGCCGCTTTAGAATGGTTATAATAGTTTTTGTCATACTCGTAAAAACTTATTTTTATAACAGTTCAATATATTTTTTTACTATGGTAGTACCTTTAATTCTGTATAAACTGCTACAAAGACAAGTATCTAAATATTACATAGTTCATTTATGTAAATTACCCATAATGATCTATGATAAGACATACATACATAGTATCTTGTAATTTTATATAAAATACGTAAAAAATTAATTAAGAAATAAATATTTGTAATATTTTTTGCATATTTAAGCGTTTGCTGTTAATAACAAAAATTAATTACTTTGCATTGTTAATAAAAAATCATTGCACATTTAAGATAAATGATAAACAATTATCCCAATAATAATTTAAAAATGCTGGCTGTTGCCGGAAACTGTTTTAAATGTCAATTTAAATCGCGCACCGCTATTGGGCAAGCTGTCAAGATGGCTGCCTAATGGCGATCGACAGTTCAATCTAGATAACTATAATCAAATTATAGTGGATAAATAGAGAGTATTTCTTTACCACGTCTCATTATCACTCACGAAGACAAAATAAACTAACGTTACAAGTGATTTTGATTCTTAACACCTAATAAATAAAAGACATGATAATTTTTTAAAGTCGTTCTAAGAAATGTAAATGATTTTTGGTCTGTGTATAGTTTATCGCACCATCGGATTTCTGTCGACAGTTGTATGCGCTTTGTGGGCAGTTAAGGCGAATTGTACGGTTAAATTAGTTTTGTTGAGTTATCTTTCAGTATTTATCGCTAATTTGAAATCTTCAAAAGACGGCTCGGACGCGAAGTGGGGTAAATGTGGCAGCGTTATGAAATGTTTTGTCTGTGTCGTGTGAATTGACGATGTACAAAAATACAAATGACTCACATTGCATTTATCGATAAATTGTGATTGGCACGACCAATCGTTTACGTGATAGGCAGATCGGTATGTAGCTAGCGACCATGATTCATTTATCTTGCCTAAATACGTCAGTCAGTTATTTATTGATAGGAAGGTCCAAAGTCTTTGAAATTGACGTGCGTGTATGAAGAGAGCGCTGAATGTGGAAGAAGCATGTCAGATCTGTAAGGATAGAGATATACATACGTAGTATCCGGTGTTCACTTCCTATTCCAGAAACAAGGTTAGTATAGGTAAGTATATATTTCCTAGATTTATGAAAGCTTAAATAGGTTTCCTAATAAGTGGTAAATATGATTTTAGACTGCTTTTACGTATTATATTGATAATGAAATTATATTATAATGATTATAGCACGGAAAATTTTAATATTTTCCTTGGTGTGATGATTTCTTAAGTACTCTATATTAATTCGTACTGAATATATTACCTATTTTTGGATCTATTATATACTAATCAAGAGTAAAACATATTTTTATAGAAATTACACATGGGCTATTCCAAGTCAAATCGACTAATAATTGAAATCGACCCCTTCCGATTTGGACGAATTTTGGTCAGAAGTTTTCTTTTATTACAACGAAGTTCTATCTAAGGAAACATTTTTTTATCCAAAGTTATGCAAGGTTCAAAATGTTGCAAATTTTCCCGTTTTTCTTTTAATTTTATTAATAGTTTTCATTTTATTTACTTAATATCTCAAAAATTATGATAGTTACGGAAATGAACCAAAGATTGTTTTAAAGAAAATGCTTGGGACTATAAAAAAAATGTTTTGATAAAAACTTCGTTATGTAATAAAAGACAACTTCTGACCAAAATTTGTCTAAATCTAAAGGGGTCGATTCCAACTATTTGTCGATTTGATTTGGAATAACCCATATACATAAGTTTTTTTTATACATTTTTTAAACTTTTGTATTGAATGCGATTACATTAAACATTCTTTTTTATATGAAATTTTATTGAACAATACAACTTCTACGATAAATTATATTGATACTTAAGATTACATTTAAATACAGAAAGTATGACCCTTAAATACGCAGGCTCTGAGCCGATGGCCATAGACTATAATTAATATTTATGCTCATTCAACTGACACATGTCATAGTTGTCGCCAACCACAACAGATAATATGGGAACAGTTTAAATTAAAATATTTACTATTTTAAGCCTTATTTTTAATGTCATAAGCATTACGTAATATTTTTAAACATTCATAATCTATTTTGGTATTCCGTCCTCTGATGTGTACCGAATCTTTCGGTCGTTTGTTCTTATGTAAGATGTGGTTTATTTATCTCATTAATAGTTTATAATCTGTCACATTGTTGAGCGTGAATGATTGTCGGAGATAAATTAAATCGTTCCTTTAGAAATTTGATATTTATTTATATTGTTTGAGAAAAAAAATAGATGACATTAGGCATTAAGTAAGTACGCTTTTATAAACTTGTATAAGGTATTATAGAATTATAATTAATAATAAGAACAATAGTTTTAGTAGCAGGTTTAATATTGAACTTCAAAGGATTTGATCTAATTCTCTTATGGGTGTTATAACACATAATACACAAAGAAACTCAGATAAGGGTAAAACAAAATTCTAATTTCGTGTAAAATATAATTGCATTTTTAACCAATTGCTTTAATTTGTTAATTTCCACGAAATCTTCGACTAGACCGCATAAAAAATCGTTAAAATTAGTAACAACGAACCCCCGAGACTGAGGAGTAGCATCTGTCAAATTATCTACCCCGAAATGTAAGGGTGGAAGTATATCTTGTTATAAACTGACGTTTAATATAGCGGCTATTGAGCACCAATTATGTTTTATAAAATGGGCAGCTACGTAATGATATTTATAAAAACGGATACGCCTCTAACAAGATTCGACGTTTCCATTGTTAGAATTGTTGGTATCAAAAAATTATAATCTACATAAAAAAAAATTGTATTAAAAAAATTTGGTATCAAAAGCTTTCTGGTATCAAAAAACATTATAACGTAGTCCAGCCAGGTACCTAATAGAGTAGCGGAGTATTCAAATTAAGACTTTGTTATGGGTGCGTTTAGAATTTAACGATTTGTATGAATATTATTAATTAAGCCCTTTAAGTGTATTAATAATATTGAACCCACATGCCAGATTCTTTACAGAGTAGACAGAGGAAATCGAGTACTAAAAATCTTTATAGACCTGACGTACTTTTTTCGCATTAATTACTCTCATCATACACACATGCGGGTTTCTGAGATTTTGACTTCCTCACCATCCATTATCTGGTCTATGTATGTATTGGGTTAAAAAGAATGTAAAAAATATTTTGATGAACCAAGCTGTAGAGCTGTGGAAACAACACATAGACAGTCTGTTTGCTCAACTTGTGCTTTATCTATTAAATCTGTTTATTATTTTATTTCTTTACATCAATAGACGTGTCACAATGAAAACGCGCACCTCGTCATTCCACAAAACTTCTCGCTGATGGCTTAAATGGGTGTTTAAAACCTCATTTTGGGGGTAATTTCCCCAAGCCCGCCCCGTGGCATGGCGCTACGTGGTTCGTGTCGAAATACAACCATTTGTCAAAAACCTTTGTTTCATTGTAACAGTTAGATGTTATTATGTGTTTAGGAAGATTAAAGAAATGTTAGGCTTGTTTCAATATAGGAAATAAGTATCGTTTATATTACGAAGACGGTTTTTAATTTTTTGAGTTAAAAGTAAGAGCTTAAAGTTTTTTGTTTTTTTTTTTTAATTTTATTGAAACCGATATCGACAGTTGGGATTGTTAATTGCTAATTGGTACATCAGTAGCATTTCACACTACTTTATGACATTCTGTTAGTGCTTGACAACAATTTAAAATCAGACAAAGTTAATTTTAAGGAAAAAGGTGGTCTGTGGATGGAAGGATATATTATGTCAAATGTGGAAGAAGATATAGCTTCCTATAAATAAATATTTATAAACTTGGATCAAAAATACATCAAAATTCTTTATCATTTTTGTGGAACGATTTCGGGTTAGGCAGATAGCACGAAGTATCGAACATCTATAAACTTACTAACCTGACCTGTAGTTTCTACATCCATTACCCTCTTTCATCAGGTAAGCCGATTGAGGAGAATTCTAACTACGTCATGAGTGTTTACATTACCTTTTTTTTTAAATATATATATCTACCTATAGTCAGTATATCGTAAAGTTTAAAATATTATTTGTTTTCGTGACTTGCAAATTACAAAATATTTATGAAAAATCTTTAAAGTCTCTTAAAATTATTGTTACTACAAGATGAAAAATTTATCTTTATAAGGTTAGTCTTAGAGAGCCCTGGAGATTAAATATTTCTTAAATAGATTTAAAAATTAAAGGATTTTAGAAAAATGTATTGTTTATGAATGAGCTAATGAAACTTAATATTTACGTTTCATTTGTTATCACATTCTTTTACAAATTAATTTATAAAAGCCTCTCTTAGTAGTTAATCCATCTGAATATTAAATTTTACCCAAATCCGTTGAGTCGTTAAGTCGTAAAAACATAGTGAGATATAGTCAATTTGTTTAATATCAGCTTTAGTCCATCGCTGAACATAAGTTTCTCCTACTAAGCGCTTTCGGGGCCTACCGTCCGCTTGTTCAACCAATTTGCTGCCTGTAACCCTTCACTGGTCGCCATTTCATCTAGCCTCAACTAGACTACTATACAGTAAGTAAATATTATCACGCTTACTATCCATAGGCATAGGCAGAAACTAAAAATAAGGCCGCACTAGCTACGCTCCTGGCAGATTCCATTCGTCTCTTCTATGTTTTTTAAAGTCCTCATACTCGTACATGCTCGCTTATTAAAGTAACTTTTGACTCGGATGTCGGTTAGGAAGTGACTGAATTAATCGAAGGACGTAGGCCTATGTCTGCCTCTATCGACTCTGCCATTTACGGTTAGTAAATAAAGTGCAATAATATAAATAATATAATTTAATAATATAATTTAATTATATCATAATATAATTTTGTGCAGTAAAGTTTATCTAAATAAGTTGTTTGACAGTGATAGGACTCCAGGAGTAGGGCTGTTTACTATCATAGCTACGGCTTTACATGTTAGTACAGGTACTTTAGAATTAGCACTAGTCCTATTCGAAAGCGATCGCAGACGCCTGACTACTCCTGAGGACTTAGACTCTTGTCCCACCGGGGTGGGGGTGAAAAGTCTATGTAATTTTATATTTAGCTGGTCTATTCCACGTGCTCAATATCGTGGTAATATTAATAAGATATTTAATTCTATGCTTAGAAATACTTAACAGGAACCTTGAGGATAAGGCCTTTTGCAGTCTTATAAGGAATTTTGTATTAATATCTGTACAGACCATATTCTTGAAGACAGAATGTGACTGTGCTTACCCTAT
This sequence comes from Parelbella ahira ahira, assembly GCA_018244795.1. Lineage (NCBI taxonomy): Eukaryota > Metazoa > Arthropoda > Insecta > Lepidoptera > Hesperiidae > Parelbella > Parelbella ahira. The sequence goes on from DWME01001380.1 coordinate 20,408, forward strand.
TATGTTTGCACCCTGTACAGCCATTGACAGAGTTTTATATGTTATACTTATATCTACATATGTACAGTACGATTTATCATTTTGTTTATTTTTTCGTTTTCTTCTATTTCAGAGTTTTTTCATCACCTTAATTATATAGGATTAATTTGTTCACAATATTTACCCATAATCAATTGACACAGTCATATACCGTAGCAATGGATTGGAACGCGATTACATCAATATGTATGTACCTATCCTTAACAAAAGTGTTAGTTGAACACAAAAGAAAAAAAAATATTTTATTACGCCCTTATGGGTTATGGCAATCAGTGATCTCTACCTATCCTCAATAAGAAATATTGTGTAATTTCATCTTGCTAGACCGCACGATTCTTGTCACTTCGACTGCCCGCCCCAATAGTTGGAAAGGACGACATAATCAACAACGCCGCACTTCCCGCTAGTAAATTGATAGCGTTCGGACACGGTGTATAAACACGGAGAGCAGTTGGAAAACTATAAATCACAGTGGATAATAGCATTCATTTAGTCTAATACCCTTAACTATGGCAGATATCAAGTTGCGTAGTTATCGCTGTTACAGGCATTAAGTTGGAGCGAGAGTGTGTGGGTGCCGAGCGACTACCTATATATCGCTGTGTGAGTGTTAAGGGGTATATTGTGTGTTAGAATATTGTTATCTGCTTTTTGGAAATTATTGAAATATCAATGAGTTGTAGAATATAACAGAAGAAATAGCTTGTTGGGTTGGAATTCAGCCTTTCACTCCGGAGGTCCTAGGTTCAAATACGGACACGTATTTCTTTACATGAAATATTCGTTTTATCAGTCCTATAGCATTAACCTTGTTATTTTTCTTTTGTTTGGTCTCTTCTTGAAATGAAGAAGAAAGCAAAACGTTAAAAAAATGAAAGCAGAGAACGGATTCAACTCAGGCTCTACCCTTAACGAGAGCTGTGCATGTGTGTGTTACATCTTGTCTCGCTATCTCATTTTCTATATACGCGTGACTTGTACTGACATGATCATTTGCGTGTGTGTTCATACTAACATTCACTTGGCTGCGTGCGGATTTGTTTGTGAGCAATTTGTGTGTGTGCATGCATTTCTGTGTAGTGTGGTGTAATGTTTGTGTGTGTAGGTGTGTTTATGTGTGTGTAAGCGCGAACAACTTGTTTGTTCAGAGATTTAATACACGGTGCCCCGCGTTACCTGCGCGGCGGGCGTGATGTATAGCGGCGGATGTGAGATTTTGCGCGGCTATTGGTAGAGATGATTACTTTGTAATGCTTAAAATTACTTTTCTCATTTAATTCGTTTCAGTTTTCGTTTGCGTTCGCATTACTGGTATACCCAATTGATGAAGAGATGTGCAAAATCTACGGCAGTTTTTTTTTATGATTTGCCATTCTTTCTCCTTTTCATTAGAGTGCTAGAACTATCTTAGTTTTAGCATAGATAAATAGGAAAGTAAATCTGGGTTTTGATTACCGATAGTACCTATTTTAATGAGTTATTTTAACCGTAAACTCGTTAACGGGAGATAAAAAGTAACATATATATTACAAAACTTCAAAATGCCAAAATATTTGTACAACATTTTCATCGGTTTTTAAAGTTGGTAAGACCATTAGAAAGTGAAATAAACCATTCGAATTACATGTACATTTATATGGATGTTTTGTTTCATATTTAACACCACGGTTATAAAACAGCAGGTGTTGAGGTGCGATTATTATAATTCAAAATATCGAGTTCAACACTAAAACAAATATATATCCAGACAACATCGCTAAAACAAAAAGTCACTTGCGTCCTCTATCCCGAGCTCCACTTAATTGGATATATCATAGACGTCTGTTTGCGCATGCCAATTGATTGCAACTTAACAACATGCCAGCAAATTGCCAAGACGGGGGAGAGAGATGGCAATAGAGCCAGTCCCGATTTGATTTGGACGGGTTTGAGTGGGATAGAGAGATCGTGAGCTACGTCCAAAACATCCCAGCTCAATAATGGCGTTGTAAGAACAGAGTGGAAGCGAAATATTTATTTTTTAAAGGCAATTATTTTTGTTTAAAAGCGTTTAATCATGAGCCGTCAGGTCTTAAGAGAGATCGTTAGCGTCGTGTTTTCTAAATCATTTATTATAATTGGTCAATAAAGTGTTGATTTTTATAATTATGCTGGTTTTCGATACTGTACACTTGTTGTAGAGTTGGGTTGTATCGATTTAATTAATACCTTACACGTATGTTTTTTAATCTGTGCGTTAGTTTTATTGATCAGACGTATTAGGTGCGAACATCGTATAGGTATTAAAAGGGTATGTATCAGCATTATCGCTCAACGTAGCAGTATATTTATGGGAGAGTCATATTATGATTTAATACTGAATAATTATATACGTCTCTACATTAATTGTTATTCAATTTGACGTTTAAATTACAGTTAATAAGAAGGTTGTCAGGTCTGTGAGGACAAATATTTGGCACTCACCGCCCCCTGCCTCCTCCGTAAGGGCTGGGCTGATAATATAACAATAATTAGTAATGATTAGTGTTGCGAGTGTTGTGAATAGTAATGAGTAGTGGTGTAATAATATTTTGAAGAATAAATATATGCAAATAATTATGACGAAATGAGCTGTTTGTCACTGCAGTTTCTAGATCCGTGTGTGTCGATCATAGAATACAAAAATAATAGAAAAGATTGAAGCCTAACGTCGAGCGACACTGTTGAATGTTGTACTTAATTTTTTTAACATCGAAGTACTACGACCACTGACACAATAATAAAATAGATAATATATAAATATCTTGGCAAATCTCCGCACATCTCCACAGGGCCATCTAATGAAAGTAGGCAGTTTTTTTAGTGGAACCTGATGACTGATAAGCTACATATGTGTTATGTAGATAGGTTTCTTCACACTCAGTGACAACAAATAATTGTGTTCATCACACAATTAGTTGTAGATACGGGATGGAAAACGAATTAACGACACTAGGCTCGAACTCAGCAACACAGTTAGATTTATTAACTACTGGACCAACGGGTAAGTCATATATGTACAATATATCACTCACCAAAACCGGCAGCGAGTGTGAAGAGCATGACGAATGTGGAAGAAGCACATCAGGTCTGCAAAAGTTCCTGTAGATATCTGGTATTCTCTTAGGGGACCTGAAGTGACGTCATAGATTGACATACTGTTATAAACTGTTTATTCCGAGATATCTTTGATTACTGTATCTAACGATCTATTTCACGATACAGTTTTTATTAATCAATAACTTAATAATAAATATCAGTTTTTACTAATAAAGAACATATTAATATATAACAGTTTTTATCAATAAATAGTATGGATCAAATGATTCACTCTGGATGTACGTCAAGTGACACAAAATTACACGCAAAGTGGCTGGCAGCGGCATTATACGAAGAGCTGAAGATCGAGCTTAGTGGCGTGCTTTTGGAGAGGTCTATGTCCAGCAGTGGTCAGGAGTAGGCTGATGATGATGTATATCAAATGTCAATAAGTAGAGACGGTGTAAACTATGTACCTAATGCTGTAGCGCACTAAATAATGTCGTGTTGGGTATAACTTAATACTTATCTTAGTTGTAACTTAATACTTAATTTTATGTTAATGCAAACTTTATGAGTTTAATGCGAATGCTCTACCGTTAGCGAGGTACTGTACTGACGAGTTGCATTGCTTTTAGTTTCTAAATTAAAAATATAAGACATAACTATCAATACTCAAAATGATATTGAATATTGAAGGTAGTTATTAGTACGGACGTTAAATGATTGGCGGAAAGGGTCACTAGTACGGATATTAAACGATAGGCAGCACGATAGATGGCAGCATCCTCGCAAAGTCGATGCTTGGCTAACTTCGTGCTACAATGTAGCCTAGCTGGTGGGGAGACGTTGGATGAAGAGGTATTTTTCTATCCTGCCGTCTCAGACAGCGGATCCTCCACACTAGGAACTGTTACTCGTTTCGTTTGCACGGTGAGTTAGTGTTCTCTATAGGCAGGTTGATCTGTCAGGCTTTAATAAAAAGTGATTATGGTATAATCGCTGTTTCGCTTTATTCGATTACCCAATTATTCGCCAACACTATGTCTGACGATAGTTATTATTATACCGCCCATCCGACATATGCGAAATATATATCAATATAGCTTTTACAAACAATAAAAATTTTAACCAACGTATGGACTTATTCAAATTCAAATCGAAGCAATCCATCAATAAAATCGCTTATCGCTTTTCTCTAATCTCCAGCGATATAGCAATAGGTACATACATATATCTACTTGGAATTGTTGATCTCATCAATGTATCTCTTATAACCATTACAAAGTATTATACGTGTTAATGTGTCCATTATAGTAATTTATTACTATTGTAACCTAATCCGTTAGTCCAGTGGCTAGTGAATCTAGCTGTTTTGTCGAGAGTCGTGGGTTCGATTTTAACCCAAGACAAATAATTGTGCGATGACCTGTATTTATTCCGGTTTGAGGTATTAAAAAGTATCTACATGCTATGTATTCATTTTTCCACTTTGGAATAAAACTGCCGTGTATTTTAAGATAATATTAATTCCATTGTATCATTCATAGCTCTAAAGTTCTAAGTAATTTTAGCTGTCTGCTTATTATAGTATAGACCAGGGATGACGAACCAATGGCACGCGACACAATATTTTGGGCACGTCGCCGATCTTAAAACATGTGTAAAAAATTTGTTAA
>DWME01001381.1:0-25182 GCA_018244795.1 Parelbella ahira ahira
CATCTGTAAAAATTTTACCCTCATGCGCCTAAAGAAGTTTCACTTCAATAAACATCGGCGACATAACGCAAAATCGTCGTGACGAGTCCTAAGTGTGTGGTCCGCATTGTTCAGTGCGCGGACGGGTTATCTTCTGAAGTGTCCCGGAGGAGCGGCGTACCCGAGTGTTTTACTGGGATTCTTTTGTCGAGGCAACTCTTTGACAGGAGTGTCCGGGAATACTAGCCCGGCATGATATTTTTGCATTTATAATGAGTTTAAGCTCCGCTCCCCCATTTTCGACGGTTTGCAGCTTATTACGGGTACTTTGAGCGATTATGTTTATTTTTTAAATATGCAGCGCACATGTGTTTCCCCTACGAAACTAATTTCGTCGTACGAGGAACATGTTTGAGGACTTTCGTCTTCTTTTTAGTAGCGAAATCCGTAGCCTAAATCAGGCTCACGTAAGTATTAAATGAGCTGACATATGTCAACGTTGATATGCTTTAATGATATAATTCCTCCAGAAGAATAATAAGGAAAGTAGAAAAAGCACATAAAGTCTGTGTGAATAGAGATAGTTGGTACACGGTGTTCTCTATCTACCACACGAGGCACCTGACGTGATGATATAACAATATTAATTATTATTAACGTTCTTTATATGAGATAACGAAAGCTTATCTCTTGTCTTGGCATTATTTAGCACATTAATTACCACAGTCCATCCCGCCCGTCGGACACTTAAACCGTTAAGATTCCGATCATCGCCTTTGTCTTCACAGATATTTCCTATTCAATTTATTCGTTAACCAAACAACTGATAAATTTAATTTAATCGAATCATAATTATATTGTCACTTTTTCTGCAAAATTACATATATGGGTCGTACTTGATGCTCTCTACCTTCCCCGTGAAGGATTAAGCGTGGTCATAAAATAATACAATTACCTTAAATCCGACACTTTTGCGCTAACATTTCACCTACAAGACTTGTTCTCATCCCACATCACTTCCATGTATTCTTCGGTTCAACACTCAACCTGGTCAGCAGTGGTCAGCACTTCTAATCTCAAGTATTCTCTTTCGAAAAAATCTACCACCACGTTGTCTATTTGATGATTGTATTTGATATTAACATGTTACGCTTTTCTGTTCTTAAAATTATTCCGTATCTTTGTACGCTTTCGTATTTACTTGTGATTGTTCCTTGTTCATGATTCCTATAAATGTTCGTGATTCTTGTAAACTGTTCGTTTCATAGCAGATAGTCGTGTTTCCTTTCGGGCGTTCGTGTTTTCTTGTAAGCGTTCGTGTATGTCGGTTTATCGGTTACAAGCGTACTACCAGGAGTATCAACGCGTCCGTGTACACCGTTGAATAAGACACACGCTATCTAATACTAACCGAACTCATACTAACATGTATTAACCGGGCTGATACTAACATTACCAATACTGCAGTTCTGTAACCAGTATAATACCGACTAATAAATCTTACCAATCACTTATGTCTCCTAGCTGAATTAACCGACGTTAACAATTCTATCCTTACAATATTTTAGAAGAGGACGGCCTTATTAAAAAGTGAAATAAACTGGATGTATTTACTCTATTAAACCATAACACCAGGTTCCTTATGCAGTGGGCAGCAGAATACCGACCCCGAAACATCTCAAACCTTACGGAGCCGACGTGCTTTGTCTTCATTCATCAATTAACTTACCTTCGTAGTAGACCTATAGACCTATTATAAATTTCATTCCGTTATTTGCTTGTCGCAACAGTTACATGTTTCCCGCCACTTTCATCACTAAAGAGTACAAGAACTTCGCTCCTCACTTACTTCTTATACTAATGCAAGGAAACCGCACTGTTATTCAATACTTAGCTATTTTCTAATAAAAATAAAATCAATTTATTCATATTTAGAACCTATAATTGTAAATAATAATATCTAAAAATAAAAATAAAAAAAATCAGCCAATCAAACAAAATCTTGCAAGATTTACAGCTTTCAATAAATTGTAGTTATCCAGGTATAACCGTGACACGAGCTGAACCGTAACGAGTGAAGAGATAAGATCGAAAATATGAAGTTAAGACGCGACAATCTGAACAACAGGCTTTCCACCGCTCTCGTGTTTAACGATAACTGCGCCAGTAAAATTGACGACACATCATTCACTTGACAAACGAAACAGAACGTTATTTTACTGATCATAAGGTTTCCTTTTCGATACAGTGGAGTAAAGAACTAAGTTTAAGCACCGCAAAGGGATCAGCGCGAAGCAACACAATCAGAAACTTGAGTTCGCTTTAAAAACAAAAAGCTCTTCCAAAATGGAAAAGGACAGATCGATTGAATGAGATATGAGAGATGGCGGATAAGAGTTCGGAGACGGCGCCGCCGGGATTATAGCACGTCGTCTCACACGACTCGTAGGCTTTATTATATCATCACGCCAGGTCCCATACAGGGTAGGCAGAGGCCACCGAATGCCAAACGTCTTTATCCTCACGGACTTGAAATGCTTCTGCTATATTAATCACTTATGTCATACGCCTACGTAGATAAATTGCGTATATTACCGTTTTCAGACACCCACAATTTTTTTAATTACCTCTTGAACATCGGTCAAGATTGAATTTATTGGATTGATTCAAATTATTTCTAGGAAAGGACAGGCAATTTCCGATCTTACGAGTACAATTATAGCAAAAAACCTATTAAAAACAATTATAATTTTGTAATAGATTATCAGAGCAGACACGATTTTCGAAAATGTAAAATCGATAGAGACGAAGAATAAACACAAAAATCCTGTACTATAAAGTTACTGTAAAGTCTGTGGTATTTACAAAAGCGTGCCTTGGACAGACCTTTTCAAAGAACAATCGGCTTAAACAAAACGTCACTAGACTTCTCCCCACGGAACATTGTAGTCTATGTCGCTTGGAAAAGCGAGCACATAAAGCTTACAAACCTAAAATCAAAGGCCTGAACTTACCAAAAGTCCCAGCAATAAACATTGAAAGACTGATAATGGCTACCCAGATTGTATGAGGCCAGCATGATGTATTAGATATCCAATAACCTTCATACGTTCCGGCAATATTTCGTACACCAATTTACACCGCCACGTGTATCTTCACAATGCGCATCACATCTCTCGCATAAAACCTGCCGCGGGAGCGAATAAATACGATTACAGCCTTACTCTCGATCCATTATCTCAACCAGTGCGTTATAACTTCGTACGAGCAGCTCTGAGCTCCCCATAAAGCTCCTACCAGAACCAATTGAGCCTCGCCCCCTCTCGGATCTCATAAAGAACAACCGCAACTCACATGTAAGGGTGGGTACATACATACCGAGAAAAATATCACTATGCGCGAATCAGAACAACATTAGTATTATATGAGGTGGAATGTTTTGTGCTAAACTCTGTACAGAGTTTGTCTTTTTGGTGGAAATTCTTTAATTTCAGACAAATAACCTTGGAGCCGTTATCAAGACATAATCGAAATAAGTAGCGGCTCTAAAACAAAGACAAAGTTCGACAAAGTTTAACGACTATTATCAAATATTAACAACCGAGTCCGCTTTTAATCACTTACCATTCCATAAAGAGGATCAAATAAATTCATTAGTCTTATACGGAATAGTATTTAGAGGTATATACGCAAAAAGTATTTCATAGAAATTGACTATGTACCTACTCGTATGTAAGGTGTATACTTTAGTTATAATGTTTTTTTTTTATTTACCCACATCGTATGTAATATAGAACGCATAAAATTAATCTCAAGATCAAGAACATTCCAAGGACGCTATATGTACAAAAAATGAAGCGATCGTGGAAAAAGTTGCCTTGAAAATATGTATAGTGTATATGTAACGATTTACAGAAGGAATCCGTTCGGCGAGTGTGTAGGTACACTTACGCATACAATATGACGGATCACGTTAGAATGGTAGGTGAGCCAAGTGGGCCAGAGTATTCTGACCTGTCGTGCCCCCTGCTTTCAGTACTTCGTAGAGAAAAAAACGAAAGGGTAGTGGAACTTAGGTGTCTAATTACACTGGATCTTATGAGAGGTGCTTATCATGTTGGAGTTTAAAGAAAAAGGTCTAGAGTATTTTGTTTTCGAGATTTCAAGCTCCACTGTGCACTTAGTGTGTGTTTCGTTATGATTTTGCGGAGGTTTTTATTTTATGAATACTGAAATAAATGTCATTTAGGCGAGTTGTATCGAGATATGTACATCGTACTGATTTTGAAAAACACGACATAAGAGCAATATGTGTGAATTCACACTGAGCAAAATAACATTAGCTCAGTGTGAATTCACACATATTACGAATTGCAGAAAATCAAAATGTACTATTTCACCCGTGATTAGCGGTGGTTGTCAAGGCTGTTAAAGAAACTTCTGGAAGATGGATTGGTTAAGTAATCCACAGCTCCACTAATACGAACTGGAGCAGCGTAGTCGAATTGACACTATAGCTATCGGTTTTATCATTATTTACGTAGATATAATGACGAATCCGGAGCCCTCTATTGATACATTTCAATGCATTGCTGAATATAGGCGTCCCCTACAGGTCATCGTCGCGTCTTGTCGGCCACCTGTGTTAATTGAAGGCAACACATACGGAAAATTAAACTGGAAGTCTTCTTACGTTACTTATATACATCTAAGGAGTACAGCATTAGTAGTTATTTTTCTCCATAATCTTGTGATAACGCTTAACATTGTACGCGATATGAACTGTGCAACTTTAGTATAGACACCTGCTTTTAACTTTAAGCCACGTTCCAGCTGTCAGGTTACTACTAAGTGCCACATGTTCATATTTCTTTGACGTTACCGCGCGAACCTCATCCGGTTCTTCTGTCAAGTCACACATCACTTCCAATTTTAAATAAATTAAAATGAATGGAACTTAAAACGACTGGAACTTTCCAAATTGCCAATGACGTCATCAGCGAAATCAAATTAAACAGCGCGCCGTTTCCGTTACACAATTAACGCTACCGTGGCCCTCCATAGAGCAGGTCTGTTTTCAAATTACTCAAAGCACCAATTACGTACAATACGACGCACTCCTGATTTATTCGATTTCGAACTGTTGGGAACTAATGGGCCGGCGATGGTATATTAATTATTATTTTATAGCAATCCCCGTTTCCCTCTCTGATATTGTTTATATTGTGATTAATTGCGTAAACTTGCGCGCTGTGATGCGGCAAACGGTCGTTCTTTCCGAGTTTGTGACTACAGACAATTGGTACCTCCGTTTCTAATTTATCTTTGTTTGTTTCCAATCTTAGGTAACGGTTTATAAGTGAGTGCCGGCAACTTTTCATATTGTTTGAGTTACCTTTTGAAATTAATCAATAAACAAATAATGAAGTCGCAGATGAATGTTAAACCTGCACGCATCTTCATAACTATTATACATAAAATACCATTTTTCAGTGAGATAAATATATATATAAAGTGATAATGTGAAACATGTAACGGAAATAAAACTGTAATTATACTCTATCGGACGTCATATTCTTATTTGAATAGCTCCATCTATTCCTAGATCCATAAGACCGCACATCTGTACACACCCATTTTATAGGCAACTCCAATCCTATAGCTCTTAAGTCCTCTAAATCCGCTTAAAGTCTAAACAGATATATAATTAATAATAATTTCGTGACACTTCGAACGCGGCCATCTGATCCCAAATTAGATAGCGGCTGTGTTGCTGTAACCAGACCAGCTTAGGAACTTCTTTGTATTTTTTGCCTAGCAGACAAGTAACCACCTGATGGTAAGTGGACACCGTCGATTGTAGACGTCGCAACAATAAGGGAGCGATCAAATGCTTTGCCGGCGTTGAAGAAGAGCTTCTTAAACTACATATGTATATATAATATGTGTATTTATGTAAACACACATATTTTTTATTGAGAAAATACACGTATTCTCCATACAAACATTTATCCTAAATGGGAATCGAATCTCTAACGCCGGCTCAGCAGTCAGGTTTACTAATTATTGAACCAGTGGACTCCTCAAACTATTCAGTTCAGACCGACCAGTTGACTGGAAAAACTCTGTGAACTATTCTACAGTAAGGATAAATAATAATAATAATATACTTTATTGCTGTTTACGTAAGTAGTGTAGGAAATATATCAACAATTTATAAATAAACAAGGATGAATATTAATTAGTAAAAATATAATTGCGACTTTGTCACGTTATGTTTTGGTAGTGTTAAAAAGTATGTACTGTAATACAGTATTGATCAAACACATTGTTAAACAATATATATTTAATTTAGGTATATATGTACCTATATCGTTTTATAATTCTCATGGCCCTCCCGCTCATGCTACAGCATCAAAGATAATATGTTAGAGCCGTTCTGCCAGATTAACGTCTCTGTTAATATTAAATCCAAAACGAAAACCCAATTGAAACATTAACATATCCTTATCGACTATTTGAATGTGTTATTAATAAATATGTGTGAGTGCCGAAATTAAACGTCGAAGTCGATCTTCTCGGCATTAAACAAAATAAAATGTACACAATAATAAAATCACAGTATCTCATAATAAATATACGTAAAAACGTGTTACGCACAGCCACCAGAACGATTGGGTATTTGTGAGACGATAAATTAAACTGAGCTAACATATTGCAAAGCGAACACGTCTCAAGGATCCTGGTCAATTAGCATACCTCTATATTATTGTACTCTATATTGTACACCTTTGTGTACGTGAAAAAAGTAATACAATTTTTTTTTATATTAAACGAGCGCAGATTGCCCACAAATAGCATTAATATATCAAAAGCCTACTGTGTATAAACAAAGTTGTATATATGAACGGTCGGTATAATATGAAGGATCGAACCGACAACAGGTGTATTAGCTCTAAACAAACTCAATAAGTTCCCGGCCGGCTCTACTACAGCCCATAAACATAACAATGACAATAATAACATAATGTATTTCATTATCAGGCAATTATTTATTTTTATTACACTAAGACGATCTCGATTCAGATAATTCCATCTGCCAAAGTATTATTGGGTTTTAAAGTATTAAAGTATTTACAATTCCCTGAACTGAATTTATTTTTGATGTATTGCGCACCCTCACCTTATCTATATTGGGGCATATTGATTGATTTTTTTGAATGATTTATTTATATAATATGCAAAGTTCCACACCTAATTACGTCATTGCCAGCAAGGCAAGCGAAAGTCGCAACAGTTACACTTGAAGTTTAAATTTACAATTTTCAATGATCAATGTCCATTAGATAAATATTGCTGAAAATGGTTCAAGTCGCTTAAAACTTGCTCGCCGAGTATCGACGGTTCGGTTACTTTGACAGACCTACCTTACCTTATTAATCTCGTATACTTTATTATGTGCACAATAATGAAACAATCACATTATAATACGTATTTGAGACAGTACGATAAGGCGGTTATTACTTTGCAAATGTTAGAGTTTGACCAATAAGTTTTTTATTGTTTCAAAATAACAAACGAGTCAGCGAGAGAGATAAGTGGCAGCTGCCCAAGACATCTGCGATTGTGCTAGATATGTGATTGCATATATAGACATAATATGTATAATAATCTTTAAAACACTATACATGCACATGTACTTATGTACGTTTCTAAACGGTTTTTTACTGACTCCGATAAATTTATAGATAATATTCTAATTAAACCTAATTAAAAAACAAAGTAAGACGACGAATCATATAAATACATTCCTATCGTATGAAGTTAATAATATTTCTTACATACTTATCTACATATAGCATTTATAGTACAGAAAACGAAAACATTATAAAACCCGCATATAATAAATTCCAAGTTGGATGTTTTCGTTCAGTCGCTCCGTCATTTTCAGGTCACATTGCAGAGAAATCAATGTTCTCGCAGCGTCTGACAGGAAAGCATCTGTCAGTATTCATTCGTCATTCGTTCTCGTCCATATCGAACAAAATTTTCGGCGCACAGCAATTTTAACATACATACGTTATACTATGTAACGTTAGACAAGCTTACATTAAGGTCACGTTAATATGTACGTATAAGCAATTTTAACATGTATAATGTATGTAGCTCTTAAACATTTATATTTGTTTATAAAGTTGCTAATCCAACATCATCACGTACAATATTAATATATCATTTACGAGTAGGTACTTATGTACATTAATAATAATCATTAATTAATAATACCAAAACGGATTTAATAATAATAATTTTTATATTAGTTACCCCTACGTGAAGATTACTGTCGTGTTACAAAAATAAGGATGTTATTATAAAAAAATAAGTACATTTTATACTTTCTAAATCAAAATGCAATCGGAAGTCTAATATATTACTGTATCAATCCATACAGTAGGTATACAAAAACTTCAATTCAGATAACTGTCATTTGTAATGCTTAAGGTAAAATAATGTTCAGATATAGTTGTCTAGTTACAACGTAAACGGTCCAAAAATTCAAGATATACTGTTTATTCCACCAATAGTTATGTCCATGTTACCTACTTAGAGTAACTACACATATTTTAAACAAAGTGCTGGGAACCCCTCCGTCTCTAGCGAGAGTGAGCAAATTATTTCGCAGACACAAGTCCACTAGAGTTGCCAATTAAGTTACTCGTGAACAACATTTGCCTTTATTACAAAACTGTAGCTAAAAAATATGTAGAGGACCTCCTTTCGCTTGATGCAGCGAGAGAAATTTTTGTGTCTTTTTATAGCGCCCCGTGTGTCATACTCGTAGGTTGAATAATATTGCGAGATTTTAATAAAAGAAATCGTTTAGTTTATTTTGAATACCCGAATTCGAATTTCGAATTACCTATTTGTCTTACCTAAATGAATGACTATCTGTATAGGGAAAGATAAAACAGAAGAATTTATTGACCAATTGCTCAACTTTAGAGTGACAGGTACTGGGTTCGTTCCCTGGATCCGCTACTATTAAGTTTTCTTTAGTTGAAATTCGTAGAAGCAGCTTGAAGTCCGGATTGGCGTTGCGTATTAAGCTACAGCCTGTCCCCCCATTCAATGAAGGGACGTAAACCTATCTGGTGATACGTGGAAGTGTACAACATTCCACTGCCTATGGGTTTGAGATATAGGCGTGATGTTAACTTTGAAAAATTTTGCATTCAAATTTCAATTTAGCTAGAAATCGTACCAGAACTTTTCATAGCTAAACGCTAAATGCACTAAGCGTTACGCTAAACAGGACTCTAAGTGACATATAAAAAATGTACTTCCAACATGAAATTCGCGCGCTATGTAGCAGGGAATTAATCCACGCTGTAATTGTATTAACTCAGCGGTTTGGACGTCAACCGCGCGCCAGCGGGACTGTTGCTATCATCCAAACTGGGAGCTCTGAATTCCAGTAATCTACTTTCCAGAGGATTTCCACTTAATGATATCTATTGATTTTTAGAGCGAGCTTACACGAAAGTAGCTGCGCAAGCCAACTTACATGAAGCTTTATACACTTACAATTACATGGAGTAAGCAAACTTCATTTACATTTCCTCTCAATATAGACAAATTGCACTCAGTGTGTCACGGGTTATAAAATTACACGCACAATTTCAAGGAATTATCATATTACACTTATAACTCCACGCCATAAATAAATTAAAGTTTATACTCATTATATAACACAATTATTTACTAGAACCTGATAATTTCACAATATATCTTGGTATAAACCATTTCCCAGGAACCCTATGACGGTACAATCTTTAGAATTAACTTTAATGGGAGAGAAGTGCATACAGCGAGAGAAGTCATATTTCTAGAGTGACTCGTAGATAAGCATATGAAACATTTAGGAAAAAAACTTGAGTTCGGAAACAAATGAGTACAGGCGACCGTTATCTTGAAATATTAATTACGAGTACTCTTCATAAGCTACCTGGTCTCTTGGTGTAGTCTGTCATCATCATCTTCATAACAACTCTATTTACCGTTCGACTCCAAGTTCAAGTTTTTCACAGTTATTTGATTTTAAATTATTTTTTTGATTTGATTTTATATTATTATTATTTGATTTTGATTTATTAGTCTACCCCTGGCAAAAGTGTTCCATAAAAACTTCACGTGAAACTACATTCATGCATATAATTATTATCACTCAAGCAATGAACTATTTGCTTAACGAAGATAACATACATCGGCAATTATCCAAACATGAAAACGGTTAGCTATCTCTAAATAACTTACTGCAAGGTAAACTCCTTAGTGAGTTATGGTTCTGTGCGTGTTTGCTCTGCAATCTCTTGTTTCTACACCGGTGGTGAGCGACAAGCGATAACGGATTTAAATGAGATTAATATCAATCATTATCGTCTCCCACATCACCATTACCACCATCCCTTTTATCGTTCCACTGCTCTCCCATTGTCTCTTATCACATATATAAGAAAATTAAAAATCATAGACTGCCCCGCTAGTCTAGTAGACAGACTTGACACCTCTTCGAGTACATTTAGGAAAACTCTAAGGGTATATAAGGGTATATAAGGGTATATAAAGGAAAATATCGATAGAGAGCCTTTGCTCTCTATTGATATTTTCCTTTAACATTATAGTAAGCATATTATATCTGAATAGTACAGTAAAAAGGACGTTACCCTACATAAAACATTTTTTTTATTTTTTTACCCTACTAGTCGACGTAATACACAATTTTGTCATTTTTTAAACATATTGAATACGTCAAGTACATACGTCTATAGGCATTTTATAACAACGTCCATAAAAAAATCTGCGAGAAATAGCACTTTTACTCGTTATTAATATGTGATGTGATATTATATTTTTATTTGATCACGTGCGAAACTTTGGCTGCCCGCTTTGTACAGCGATTTAAATTATATTTATATATGACTAAAATAAAAAGTAGAAATGAGCAGCCTAAGGCACGGGATAGCACGAAGTTTTAGATCTCTCCGAAGACCTGAATCATGTGACTTTCGTACTGAGATCGCGAAAGAGAAGACATTCGACGTAATCTCTTGCATAGTTACGTATTAAAATACACACGAGACCTTTGCGATAAGACAGACTAGAGTTCATTTAAAACATTAATATTCACATCTCCTTATCGGCCCGTGAAACGCGGTTCTGAACCTAAATAATAATGAACATACACATTCCTTATCTATGTATTTGAAGAGAAACTATATTTATTTTATTATAAGAAACTGTTATTGTACCAGATGCAGCAACAATAAAGTTAAGGAAATCACAATATACTAACTTCCAATTAGAAAACTGGTTATTATCATCAGTTTATATGACATCTCCTTTCTTCTCATGTCTTCACCTGTTTATACATCATGTCCTTCATCATTATGATTACACTTATTTGTAATAGTCCTATGTCACTCGCCACTAGTGCGACGCGCGCCGTGTAGTGACGCGCGGCCCCGTGACGTCACAGCCGCGCCCCCTCCACTGACTGTGACCTGTTTTCGTCATCCGCAGTTTGATTTCTACGCAGATGTGACAAATTGGACTTCTGTGCTCACTGAGCCGAATCAACTCGGAATCTTTTGACTCGATAATTGGACACCGAATATTTAAGCATTGTTTTTTGGTAATTGGGCGAGGAATGTATAAAACATTGTTTTAAAAATGTTCCCGAATGTAAATATTTTAATGATCGCTTGCGTAAAGTATTTCTTTCCAATAATAAATATAACAGCCAACGATAACAGCCTTTACACCTCAAACAGGCCTTAAGCGTTACCTGATATATCAGACACATATCGCTGCTTCTAAGAATTATGTTGTACTTTACATGTAAACGGATTTGCTTATACTAGCTAAAGCCAATGAAAGCCAATTAAAAACAGAAGTTGCAAGAGTGTTATGGCCCTGAAAGCCTGAAAGAAGAAGTAACGTAAGTATTAAAGCATAACCTAATATAGGTACCCTCCGAAAGAAAGAAACAATGAAGAAAATTTGCCACTAAAGGTCTCCCAACCCAAAACCGCACTTAGTTTTGCCTTAGTCATCGCACCTTTACGATATTCTCCCTCCTGGGGACCATAATGATACCATTAGTTTAACTGACTTATAAATTACAGTTACAGGAAAAAACAAATATATTGTCTACCAATTGAGGTTCTGTAAGAGACTGGATAAGATGAACGTGGCTACGTTTGTTATATAATATAAAATTCAGGTTAAGTTCAAAATATCACTATTTCACGGGACTACATTTAAGAAAACACTCTAGAAATTCAATTGCACTTATACCGCAAGTAATAAGGTCGCACATATGTAAAGCATATTTAAAATGTGTACGTTACATTTTTAAATAATTTCGAAGGGAACTGACACAAAAATTAACGAGATGATAAAATAATGATGATAGTAAAAATAGATTGTAATATAGTGTTTATTTCAATAATTATTTCAAATCCTGTGTAGTATTTGTATAGATTGCATTACTACTTTCTATTTTTTTTTTCGCTTCAAGTACACTCAATGTACGGAAACAACGATAATTTGATAATAGAGACAAGTTCGGTTGGAACGCCTTTGTTCGGGACGCGCCAGCACTCCGCTGAAACAAACTGAGGAATTCGATTGTCTTGTCGAGCGATAGAGAGAATTGCCGATTTAAAACTAGCCAAATTTTTCTACATGAAAAAATCACCTAGTATTATTTAAAAAATATTCGTATATTTTTACTTCACGAGTTTGATTATTTTTGCAAAATGATTTTCTAATATAAGCAAAAGGATGCGGCGTTGATCGAGTAAACGCGAATACTGATCGAGAAGTCCTGGGTTCGAATTACGGATCGGGTATTATTGGATTTTTCTCATTTGTAACTTTTAATGGTAAACCAGTTTATGATACCATTTCTATGCCCAATTCATGAATATTATAAAGAGAGTAATGTATGTACTCGTAGAAGATGCATATCAAATCTGGAAGTTATGTGATACTACCTTTGTCTACTCCGTAGCGATGCTAGCGTAATTATATAATTCTGATATAATTTAAGAAATAAGTTCGGATGTCAGTATCAATATTAATACTACTGATCAAAAAATTCTTACTCAATAAAAAAATAATAACCGGGTCTTGAGGCTTAATATATAATATATGTACATCGCCCGGTGTACTTTTCTCATACAAAAGATAAAAATACCGCACGATAATTGATTAACCGCTATAGCCAGTAACATTTCATATTACCGACGCAGAATATGTGTTGTACGATAGAATTTGATTCCATAACCCTGGACTGGGAAGCTGAAGTCTTAGCAATAATCCACTTTTGAAATATGTAGTAGTAATAAAAAATATTCATGAATAGTTCAGGGGAATTAATAGAGCGCGAATAAATAATATGCTCTATTCTTTGCATTGCATTGCATGCCCGCTATTGTAATATTTATCTGTGCTGGAACATCTGCATGCATAAATCTGAGCTGGGTACTCGCAACTGCTAACGTGGGGGAAAATGCACCAAATATCTGTTATCAGTTACATATATCACAGTAGCTTTCAATTTTGATATGTTTCGTAATAGAAAAAAAATTTTATTTACTATTTTCATTATATCACCATACCAAGTCTCTTACAGGGTAGGCACAGAGTAGACATTTTGACAACATTTATTAAATCAAAAAGTTGCATCAACTGTCTAAGCGATTATGGCGAGAGAGAGTAACCGTCTAAAGTTACTTTATCAGCCTGTCTCAAACCACTGATAGGACTGTCAAGACTGTCAAGATATATGTTTATACATATGTCTTCCCTAAAAAATGAAGCTTTTGCCCATAATCCTCTTGCTGGGCATGCGGATTGGAGATCGTAGAACACGGCTTCTCGCACCGCTTCGAATCAGCGACCAGGCCATTTAGCTGTGCTTAGGTAGGCTACTCTATACCACACTCAGCCGGCCATCAGGGCCTCATCTTATGACTGGCTGGGTGCGCTACAGGCAGGTAAGATTACGTTGAGCTCCTAACGTAGTTCCCGTCCAATGTTTGAACAGAGGTATAACATGTTATACAAAGAAGTAACACGCAATAACCTTCATGCACTTCCAGTGTAGGGTACTTTCATAATGAACACATTTAATTGTACAACTTTAAATTACTAGGAACTAAAGCAATTATGTATGTGTTTCTGTTCCACAAAAACCTTTTTTTCACTACGAACCCCGACGTCTAACAAGTCTTACATACGAAAAGGTAACACAATACGTCCATTAATATATAGATAACGTCCATTATTAGTCCACGCTCCAGCACTTTAACTAATTGTTATCGTCTACGGCCCAGTCGCTGACCGAATTCTTGGAAACCTTGGATACGATCGTTTGGTGGAGTACAATGAAACGACGTTTTTATGTGAGTCCTGGACAATAGTGGCTACAGCTACCCTAGAACATATTAAATCTATATCTAGTAGGACTTTAGTTTTAAATCCATTGCTGTACATAAACCTCTTAAATCGGGTAAAACAGGACTCTAGGTAACTGTAGTTAATATTGTATGTGTACGCCTGTACTATTCGAGATTTTGTCACAAACGCTTTACTACTCCTCGAGAATGAAACGGTCGTTTTCATGTTCACGTAGATAAGCTGCCATACTCAAATACTATATACCAACGCCATATTCCGCCACGCTGCCGCTTGTAGTCAATATTTGTAGTAATTTATGTACATCATAAAAAAGATCTAACATTGTAATATATCTTACATCTACAAGAACAAAAGTCAATTCTATTTAACCTCGGACAAATGTTCTTAGATGTGAATAGATTTAGTATCTATTATCAGGTGGTGTGCGTCCATTAATAGCGAACGCTTCGGCACTTTCGCTAATCGTTTATTAATAGCTCAGACGTTGACCAGAATGTGGAACACTTTCTATACTGCGAGTATGCCGTATTGGGATTCAAATACGACCAAGTCGACGAAAAGTGATTTCGTACTACGAGTATCAGCGCGAGATTCGACATCTATTAATAATAATATATAAATTCTATTTACTCGTTTATTATTATACATTAACGTGGTAAACAGAAATTTCCGTGTGCCAAATATTACTATCCTTGCTGACCTGACGTACTTCTTCTACATTCAACGCTTTCATTATACACGGAAACCCGTTTCGGAGTCTTCTGGCTATTGTCAGGGATTTCGGATAATTTGAAAATACATACAAGCAAAATACTTACTTATCCGGTATCAAATTACAAAAAAATATATTGTAATACCCTGATAACATTTTTCTAATTACAATGAGCATTCACAGTATTAAGAAAATTGAAATTATTATCAACCTCAATAAATGACTGCTTTATTTCGTTGTAAGAATCGGACTATAGCGATACATACATAAGTATGATGAATGAAGTATATACATGAAAAATACTGAAAATCACGAATCACTAGTTACTTGTCAAATCAACCAACATCGTCAATTCAATATCAACAGAAACAGGTCAATGATATAAACGATTTTCAGCTGTTATTGTTTATTATTATCATCAGCACGTAACATTGACCGGTATTTAGAACACTTTCACTTCGAATCGGCACTGGAATGAAACTAAACTTAACTCGTAGTGCAGAGAATCCGTTCCTAGAATAGATGCCTCTGCCTTGACCGATAATGCGCCCTTTTAAGACGAAATTTGAAAGACTAATTTAGAAATAGGATTCATCACAAGTATTATAACATAATCATCAACCTGTCTAAGTTCACTGTTGGATTTATACCTCCCGTGAAAGGTTTTTTCTCATAACGCTGACGCTGGATATACGGGTCAAGGATGGCAGGAAATGGTTTCTCGCAACGCCTACGCTGCTGCCTACCGCCAGATTTAGCTGTGGCAAGGAAAGGTACGCCCCGAAATAGTTCCTTGTGTAATAAGTGACGTAGGATTTTAGTATTTTTTTTATATATAATTATAAAGACAATTATGTATATACATATCAATTAATCAATATATTACAAACATATTAATCTTTTATACATATATACCTGAATTTTTGTTCCGCAACAAATAACGACAGACGCTTACGAGTATGTATGTATGTACATGGCACAATAATCATCGACAACATCAACCCTTGTATCGGTCCACTGTTAGACAGGTCTCCTTTCAAAATAAGGAAAGTCTGCTGCGCTAGCCGAGTGCGAGTTGGCAGAACAGCAATAACAAAACCCTAAACTACCAGCTTTCATCAAAAACTCTCTTAAGCAATGGCTTGCTATTAAACATAAAACAGTTCTTGAAACAAAGACAATTGAATCAGCTGTTGGCAAAGCGTAATAAGTGTGAAAGGCTCGTAACCCAAATTTGTGAAAAACGCAGATAGTCGGTCGAGGCGCAGTACCCGGGGGGTGCTTAGCGGACTTTTATTTTACAACTTAGCCACTTTTACATGGCGGCAAGGGCGCGTTTTTGCGGTGGTTTTAATAATTCCCACAGATTTCGTTGCGGTCGCGTCTCACGAGATATAAGGTGCTTTTTATAATGGACAAATTAAAAGTTATAAAACAAATAAGTTTTTCAATTTTAAAATAGAAATAAAATATTGCGTACGGTTGTTTAGCATAGTGATACAGCCCGATGTACTTTGCCCTGCTTCAACCTGTACTACGGCAACTAAGCTGTCTATCAAACCTAATTTGTTTTTAGAGCCTGACTTTAAACTATAGTTTTTCATGAAAACTCCACAGCTTACTTTTTTATTTTCCTTGAAGAAGATCCATAAAGAAGATTCTTCCAACCCGAGTCTTCGATTCGTCGTCGATTCTTTAAGATATCCATTAAGTCTGTATAATTCATTATGGCAGTTTGTATGTTTGATTATTTAAATTATATGAAGAGATTGATGAATGTCAAGGAAGCATGTCAAGTTTGCAGGTACGGAGATATTTAGCACTCGTTTTTCTTTGCCGACTCTGTAAGAGATCTGCCGAGATAATATGGTAATAATAATATACTTTGCTAACATGCCAATCTATTTTATTTATTATACGAAACCTATTCCCAACTGTGGGATCTAATAAGTTCTGTGCCTTGTTTCCTAATTAGTTATATGAATGAATAATTCATCATGGACCTCTCCTCGCAGCCGAGAGGCGCGCTCATCACAGTGTTCTGATACGAATGGCGGTAGAAATAATTATGCTAGTAAAATCTTAGGTTCTTACGCATTACGTTTTTATGTAATTCATTTTACAGTCATAGTTTGCCATAAACAAAATAATCAAATACTAAGTAAGGTCAAAAGAAAATTACAGAAAAAACATCTCTGGTTCACTACTTCTACGATACTATAAAATGTGTTCACTACTTTTAAATTCTGTTGTTAATGATTTTAGACTAACGGCATCAGCAACAACTATAAGTAATCTATGTATACGGCTAGG
The DNA here is from genome assembly GCA_018244795.1 of Parelbella ahira ahira. Lineage (NCBI taxonomy): Eukaryota > Metazoa > Arthropoda > Insecta > Lepidoptera > Hesperiidae > Parelbella > Parelbella ahira. The sequence goes on from DWME01001381.1 coordinate 17,492, forward strand.
CCTATGGCGTGGCTTATTGATGTAACATCAGACCTAACATCACGCCTGTAATCCCTGAAGAGGTAGGCAGAGGAGTATAGTATACTCCCACGTGTCACCAGTAATATTTGCGTCCCAAGGAATATCAAAATATGGAATATTGCCATACACAGGGCATAGATCCAGACTCTAAATCACTACTAGAAATTCTAAATTAGAAAATTCCAATAGCACCCAACCTGAGATTCGAACCCAGGGCCTCTCGATCAAAATTCGCGCTTGCTACCACTCGACTAACGTGGCAATCTATTAAAACAATTACAAACTGCAAGTAACCAGATAACTTTCCACAGAAATATGTAATAGATAAATAAATTTAAGTGATTAGTCAAAACATTATGGACAACGTTTTAGTATGCAGTTTTGCTGGCGAAGTTTTACTTCACCATACAATAAAGAATATTTTTAAATCTCGCGGTTACAAAAATAAATAAAACAATTGTAAGATGTAACACTGCAAGGAAGCTCAAGACAATGGATTCAGCCAATTTCGTAAACGTTCTACCAACTGTAAAGTAGTCAGAAATAGTTTTCATAAATGTAAAAGTACTATGCATAAAGGCTTGCTATCTTAAGAGTTTACTGAGCTTTTGTCTTACAATTTAATACCTGTCTCTTGGCAGCAATGCGGGAACATTGTCTTGCATCGTAATTAGCGAAACAATATCTTGATGTTATACAGATAGGTATTACATGAAGATGAAAACAAATTTAAAAATAAAAACACTTTTTAAGTTACCATTGTCAATTCACATTTACATATATTAAACATGTGATGAATATTCTGTATACGAAATAACATATAACTTTTATAGTGTTACTTAGAAATACTAATAGACCTAGAATTTACTTGCATATTTTAATAATTTATATACGCAATATTTATTTATAATACGATTGTACCAGTTCTCTGTAGAGTCAAACAAAAACTTTTATACCTTCGCACGTAGCGGATGTAGAGCTCGATACGCTACGGAGCGTCGAGCAACGGATGGCTCTGGCTCTATACAGTGACATGCCTACTATAGTTACGCTTATTCTAAATCAAGTACGAAAATACGAACATATTTCTTAAAAATGTCTCATTATCATCCTCCACTGAATAGTTTGTGCCCACAATCAAATGCCCAAAACATCTCAAAGCAATCAATTATGTTTTTATTTCTTTTCTACATAATGGAATGTCAATAAAAATCTATGTGAACATGGTCTCCATTTACATATGGTTAAACGCTCATGAGTAAGAATCCAAGCTTACCTAGACGCTTAAATCGTAATTCGTAATCGTAACCGAGATTGTTTTACGGCGAATGATATTAATAAATAAATTGCTTTTACATGTAGGAGAAATACATAATAATAATACAAGATCACGCTCCACTTGTATCGGTAATCTCTGCACAGATCGTTAATTGGAAAGATTATATTGATGAGACAACAATAAAAGCAATTAAAACAGATCCCGTGCAATATGCTTACGACACAAGCTTTGCGTCGGATTAAACAATCTTCTATGCTATGCTAAGATCTCTAAAGGTAGAAGATGGATTGGCTGCGAAAATTTAATCATCACAGCAACCTGTAATAACCACCGCTATACTGATGTATGATTAAGACGTCTACGTGGTTGATGTGACGACAGACTAAGCAATTAGTGCGAGCCACATCGCTAAGCTATGCCTGTGAGGCGCTACGGAGCAACGGCATCTGCTACGTTGCTACGATTATTGCGGTTCGCCGTAGCAAGCCTACGATAGCTGGACACGTGGCTTTGATTAGTATATAGAGCGATATTAATTTTCGCTCAGTCAAATCATTGTTTGCTAACACTACTATAACTATGGTACCGCTATGGTGGGTTTATGCTGCTTGAACGTCTATCTGTACAACGTATTTTGGTGGTATGTATTAGAATATAGATCAGTATATTTTGTTCATTTAATAGATTAAATACAATGAAACACATTAAAACAGAAATTATGCAATAGCGTGTGTAATCTAAGAATGTAATTATGTCGTAAAATATATTTAGTGGATTATGCTTTCCAACTTTTTCTATTTTCTTCTGAAAGCCAATGCCTTTGAGTATTCTCAGTCGTTTGCCCAAACGCAATAAATTTCAAACTTTCAAACCGATTCCCTTTAAGCTTCACAAAGCGCAACTCCGACGGAGTTGCACGAACAAAACATGAAAACTATTAACAACTAGGCAAGGAGCAAACTAATTGCCTCTTAGTTTTAATCTACTGCCTGAATCTCGAGTGTAAACAACGCACACCAATAAACAAATTAGCAGTACATTATAAGGTTTTCATTGCATCGTTAACTGGCATAGTTAAACGGTGTGACGCCGAGGTTAGCCGAAGTGACCCGAGTCTGCCCGACTCCCCCGGGACCGTGGTGGTTTACGGGCGATTTTATAGCTGCGAAGGTAAGGGATATATTTTACACGCCGATCTTGATTCAACCGACGATTTGCATCTCGCATTTCGAAACATGTCAATTCGCTAAGCCGGTATTCTTACGGACTTGCAACATTGAATACACGCTCCTGTAAATGGCAATAGAAATACAATTTTGAATAAGAATATTTCAAAAATTTAGCTTAAAAGCAAAAGTTACCACAATAATACCTACTACTAAAAACCATAGTATGTATGGGAATAACGAATAATTTTTTTATTCCAATAAATAAGTGTAAATAAAATTACTTATTTGACCATATTTTTTAAATTAACATGAGGCAATGAAAATGAAATTTTAATATCCGGTCCGGAAATATGGCTGATAATTAGAAATTTATTACCAACCTTATTACCAACTTCCGCTTTCTAATTGTCTATGTGATCCGTCAAGCTCACTTTATCTAATGTGGTGTAAATTAAATATTAAATACCTCTTTTTCGTATAGGATATAGGGAAGTGAATGTTAGAGCGTATATCTCATTGTTATCAAATACTTTATTTCACGTCTGCTTAAAAATACAACCAATCTGATTCTATCGTTGAAACTAGACGAGGACCTGGCTTATGAAAATCTGTCAATTTTGTCTTAGTGCTCTTGTGGATAATGAATTCTTCAGAAAAACCGCGAAAATATTTTAATAACATTTTTCCGAAAAACGTAATTTTTTTAAAGTTATATAGCCACTAATTATGACATTATTCATATATGTACGTTTTGTAAAGCTTGTACATCCGTATTAAGCAAATTCGGTCATGTAGAGTCGAAGGCTTTAAATTAACCCAACAGACGAATACAATACTCATTTACATTCCTTATGCGAAAAGTTCTATAGTCTCAAATAGGCTAATTGAAGTTTCGTGAAAGACATTTCGAACTTAATGTTAAAACGAAACAAATACACAAGAATTCATGATACAAATATCGACTTCAGATATAAAATTGTGATCACCAAAAGCAAATTTGTAAAATGTCCGTAAGGTAAGTAAAATTAAATTACTTTACTTACTATATGTAGCAGCCAGTCAACTGATTGTGTTAAAATCACATTATGTCTCATAAGTGTAATATTATATACTCACGCACAGGCCGTTATTGGGTACGCAGAGAGCTTCAAGTACTAAATCTCCTCTCGTTACAGACATGATGTGCTTTTTGTGAAATGTGAAAAAGCATTTTTATTGTACTATGTACACTGTTATGGTACTACGTTTTGCAAAGCCTATTTGAAGTTTAGTTGCATCGTGTGTTGTTGGTTATTGAATATACTTTAATATAGTTAGATTAAATTTATATACAGTTAAATTTGTGTTAAACTATATAATATATGTAAAATCACGCTTTTAATCCCGGAAGAGGTATGCAGAGGAGTGTAGTACATTCCCACGTTTCACCTTCCCACTGTTCACTGTCACATTCCCACGTTACATTTACGTTTCAATATTGAATTGAGGGTGAGCCTTTCGCCATTCACCGGGCACAAATTCTTACTTCGTGCCACTACTATGAGTTTCATGTGAAAGAACTCAATAGTATCCGACGCAGGAATCGAACCTAGGCCCACTTGATCAGCATTCGTACTTGCAACCACTCGACCAACGAGGCAGTACCAGTAACCAGTGGTTCAATTATATTCATGTAATTTGTTGTTACCATTAATAATAATATGATCATGTCAGTTAGTTCTCACATATTTCACCTCAGTCACTTACTCCCATATTTGCATACAAAAAATAATTAAATATTAAAACTATAGCTGTAAGCAGTGACACCGCGGGCGCGACGAGCTACTCGCACTTACTAACATTATCTGCAGCGCCATCAGCCCGCGACGACGCCTTTAGAATTTTCTCTCAATAAAGTAAGGTCGATAAACTCTTACAGTCCCACACTCTAATGCAATATGTTTAAAACGTGTTAACGAAAAACTTTGCTCATATGTTACACAATAAAATATATTAATTAAATCATGATTTCTCTGTAACCACGTACTTTTGTGTGAAAGATTTCCAGAAACGGATACTTTTTCTAACGATAAAAGAATTTTTACCATTATTGGTTCGATACCTTCAGATTTGACTTCTTACAAACACTAACAAATGAGTTATTTTTCCGTGTTTGTAGTACTAGTAATCGTTAATATACAGAAAACCTAATGAAACCGGAGAACTTATTGGTCCGCACAACTATAACAATTACACCTTAAACATTTTTGTTATTGTGTATATGTAATGTACATATTTATAAATTGCACTAATTTAATTTTTATCGTTAAGATTTAAAATAAATTAACACCTGGACCACTGCATCTGATATATATAGCTGATTTTTTTTTAACTGTTGCACACGTATACGACGCGATGAACAAAACGAAAAAGGACACTTATTTTTAATACAAGGATCACTATACCATCCTACCAAGGTATTTTAGGTACACAGATTCGATTCCCGAAAGAGTAATTGTCCGAATGTTGAATTCAGATGTCGGTTTTAACTCTAGGTCTTTCTGTATAATACTGCATAGCTGATTGCACGATAAACATGACACGTGGAATCGTAATGTAGAGCCATGAGTTTACATAAATGTACACGACTGTTTTGAAAGGGGTAGATAGAGACAACTACTCTATGGATGTCAATCTTAATATTATTGCAGCTTCTAATTGATGTAATATTTGTACGATATGTTATCAGTTATTTATGTACATAAAACGCAGAGGCCTAAACTTGACGTTTAAGAAGTTATTTATAAACAAGAACAACATAAGAACATAAACGTTACAAAGTACCAAATATCACTATTGCTAAACCTCGTGTTAAATATTATATATAACCGACACCTAACATATACTTATTATAGCAATAATATACCACGTGACTTGAAGAATATTTATTAAGTTAACTATATATGTGTATATGTATAACAACTTTTGTTTTCGCTTTACGTACGTGAATACGTTCAGAGATTCAACATACATACATTGAAATGTTTTTAGATAACAAAATCTTTACTCCAGTGTGAATTGAAATAAACTTACTAAGCAATTGAAAGTCTGTAACTAGATCTACAAAATTTTGTTCATTGTGAAATCTTATTACTAAGTGTACCGGTGTTATTACACATAGGTATTACCTAATCAAGTATATGTATATTCCATTTACGTATACTTTTTTCATAGATATTTCAAATTGACAAAAAGTAAGATACTGAATTAATGCTGTCTCCAAAGCCTAAAGAAATATAAAAAATAGAGTTCGCTTTTAGTTATCAGTAGAATATTAATTGCTTTTGAAACGTAGTTAGGGCAGCCATCAATCAACACTGCATAAAACGTTTGCGTACAGCACTAAAAGTTTATCCTACTTCCTATCTCATCAAATCTAGCGCACCTAGGTATGTATGCGGAGCCTAGATTGTAGCGAGCTTAGATGAAGTTTCAATGGACCACTATACAGATCTATCGCCTCAACTCACTGTACAACTATTAATTACTCCGCTCACAGCTTTATCACAAAGTATTCAGCGAATGCACAAATCTGTCTCATTTTCCTAAGATAATTGAAATGTTAGTGAAAGCTCCCAATGTGGAAATGTAGGGTAAGCTTTAACGTCATCTGTCACGGCGTGCGTTCAGCCAAATGAGTACGTATTCACTGATAAAATCTTTCATACGAATTAATGTGCATATACGAGTTTTAAAGTGTGCTTCGTGTCATTACATATTTACAATGTAGTTATATTGAAAAAAGATAGTGTCGTATCATATGCAAACACCGCTGATTGAGTTTTAAGCGTTCGTTAAATTCTGTAAAGGTTCGTAAACTGGAACACTCATCAATGAATTGAAAATTTAAATGTGACAATCGCCCGCAATAAAATTTTCACGTGCCGGTTCAATTTATTTTTCGATCAACGTTTTACCTGTCATATGCGATCATTTGAAGTGCATCAAAGTTTGAAGGTCTCTGTCGTGGGCTAGGTGAGAGATACTTCTGTGAAGTAGCTAGAACACATGTGTCGTGATACTGACCGAAAGCTCAAGGCGCCGCGACGTCGGCGAGAGGCGAGCCGTCCACACAACAACACAACACTCACACAGCAGCACGTCGAGGCCGCTTGCGCGTGCACGCGTCGCGCAACATGGCCGTGCCCGTGCCCGCGGCAGCTATCGACCGTGCGCCGGCCCGCGCCGCCCAGCGACTGACGCGCGAGCGATGCGCGCGCACGGAACACCCGCGACCCACCCCCCACACACCCACACCCTCCCGCACTCGCGCTCCGGGCCCGGCTCGGAGCAAACAGCCTAGCTCCGGCAACTTTCACAAAATTCAAAAAACCCACCCGAACTCGTTAATTCGTCACAAAAAATAATAAACACGCTTTCTGACAACCTTATAAAGTTACATAGTGCAGAGCGCGAAAGTGAAAAGGAAAGTTTTCAGTTATATGGTCTAGAAAAAGTTTGTTACAATCAGTTTAAAACTGAAATATTCTAGTAATTAGAAAGCAAAATTATATTATTGCCAGTTTTATATAACAAGCTAGTCATAAACAAAGTATCCAGCAGTGACTCACAAATGAAGCCTAAAGTTTGCCTATCCTGGTCACATGCCGAGGCTCTCTCGTGTTTATTTTTGGCCTCGGGCGAGGCGAGGTGCGAGCCGCGTGCCCGCCCGTCGGCATGGCAACGCACCCCAGACGCCGCCGAAACGTCCCGACAGTAGACGGAAATGTCCGATTGTTAGCCTCAAATACACCGGGAAAGTGCACCTGGACTTTTCAAAAAGCTCTGTTAGATTACTTAGATTGTGCAGCTAAACGGAACGTAATTATTCATATCTGATGCTATAAATACATTATACATATATACATTTTATGCAGATATATATATATATATATGCATACACGTATACATTTTATGCATTATCTTGGAATTTCCTCAAATGTATTAGTTTATCTACTTTCACCACAAATTGTTTAAAACCGTTGTATTGAATAGAAAAATGTTGATTTTCATAACATCCCACCTGTATTACCCCGAAAAAGTAAGCACTAAAGGTAATCCCCGAAGGGGTAGGCAGAGGAGTGTAATACACTTCCACGTTTCACCAGTTTAGGTCCCATGGAATAGGTGGTGAGCCTATTGCCATACACCGGGCACTGATCCAGACTCCGAGTCACTACTAG
>DWME01001382.1:0-25179 GCA_018244795.1 Parelbella ahira ahira
GGCAGACTATGGCCTTAACCCTCTCAATGTGAGAGGAGACCCGTATTCCAACAGTGGAATGACAAATGGGTCGATTATAGGACTCAAGTTTTAGAAGTGACCGCTGACCTGTTCAGCTCTGCATACCCTGTAAAGGAACCTGGTGTGGTATAACAATAATTTAGTTATTGATAACCACTGATGTGGTGAGTGACGCCAGAGGGCGCCACGTGCTCAGCGGTCAGTTGCGTAAACTGATCAAGGTCTTGTTGACAATACATCAATGTAACACAAATACCTATGTTATTTATAATAACGATGTCCGGGGAAGCTTTCTGAACTATCCCAGGTTTCTCGGGAGCCCTCCACACACGACCATCAGTCCCAAAGTAATTATAAAGACAGCTTGGGTTATGATAGCGAGACGTCTAATAGACGTGTATATACATGTATAGATATTTTGTCCCTTGTTGGGAATCGAACTCCCGACGTTTTCAGCAATCAGGTGCCCCAACCAATGGACTGCATGAGATCCACGGACGATCGGCTGTTGTGGCACACCCTGGGAAAAGCCAATCTGCAGGATTGGAACGCTTAAAGCTGATGATGTTGAAACTATTGGATCAACAGCTGGCTCAAATGTATTACGTCCCGTAACATTATCGAATACTTTCAACTGATACACTCATATTTAAGCGTTCCTCACATTCTGCGATTTAAAGATATTCCCCAGAATGTTGTATGAAACGTAAAGTCCGCCAACCCTTGGCCAGCCTGGTCGACAGTGACTTAAACCTCATTCAAAGTGTCTCACGTTTTCCTTCACCTTTCTATTAAGTAACATTTAATCTTAAACGCACATTAAAGAACTGCGCGCCAAGATTCGAACCCAGGACCTTGACTGAATCCGTGCCGCTGAGCCATCACTACTCAACAGTGTAATAGTACGATCAATATAACACGACGGTAATAGAGAGTGGTGGATTGGAACTTGACACATTCCAAGCGAGACGTCGACTCCGGCGACTCCTGAGCTGCCGGCCGCCGGCCCACGCGACCTCCGCTGCAGCGAGGATGGGAATATCATGACATTTTGGGGCATCGCGTGTCGGCAGATGAAACACCATAGCACAGTTACATCAGTAGGCTGATACATATTTATTAGCGGGGTCACTTAAAGGACTTGGCTGTGCTCAATAGAATTAGCCATGTCATGTTTATAAAATCATAACTGTTTTTGGGTTAACTCTCGTACGAATGGAACAAACAAACTCACAATCTTAACGACAGCTTATACGATATTTCTTTTATTTTACGGTGTCTTTCATCATATTAGTTTATATTTGTTTGAGCATCATATCTATTAGTTATTTTATTTTTATTAATACTCGTTGGTACTATTGAATATAACATACTAATAATCACATTAATTAACTGATTATCAGGAACAAATAGTAAAAGTTAATCAATACCTTAATAGGACCAAAAAATACAATGTCTATAATCAATAAGCGACCTCGCTGCAATCAATAGCTCAAGAGGAAGGACCTCGTAAAGCTTCAATAATAGACTGTCGAAAAACGTGCGTGAGTTAAGCCAATACATATATAATCATGAGTAAAAACATTCACAAGACACTTAATAGTAATATAGGATGGAACTTTATTAACAAAAGTACAAATAAATAATTAATAACATACTGTTCTTCGTGCACTGTGGACGTGACCGACTTCGAGAACAGGTTGGTCTGTCGAAGGTTAGTGAAGTTCTGTACTGGTATGCGGCGCGCGGTTAGTGTTATAATAACGATAGAGCATCGCTTCTAACCAGCGTTTTATTGTTGTACACTTAAGTATAATAGAATTTGAGACCAATAAATAAATAGTCCTATAATAAAGAAATTGAAATGTTTCAAGTGATAAAAGGAAAGATTGTTAATTAAATTGCAAAGTATAGAGACCTGGGATCGAATGCTCTATACGTAGCCTGTAAGCGACCTGATGATAGAATAATAAAATGAAAAAACTGAATTCAAATATGGAACTGTAGTTCCGTTTTGAATTGAAATACCGTTTTGAATTGAAATTCCGTTTTGAATTGAAATACCGCGTTCTCCAAACAGCTGTTTGAATTTCGAACATGTCGAAGGTCGCCCGTGGTTCACCGTACCACGTAAGACAGAGATAGATTTATTTAGTAAAACAGTTGCGCGAACGAGACGCTACATTCGTATTGTTCTGTCAATACAACAAAAGGGCGGGAACAGAAATAAATATTATGATTACATCTTTGAAAACATTTTTAATGTAATGGTCAATAAAATTACTATTTATTTCTTATTTTGCTGTGATTAAATTAAGTTTGCAAAATTATATTGTACAATAAAACTACGCCTGATAGATATTGATAGCAATGTTGTACAACGTACTTTTGATATGCATATACACAGGCTCTATTATATGCAACTAAATTAGCGTTCACTCTTTTCATATGAATCTTACTAGTACCTTATATAGATTTGAATTTTTTCTTTTACTGTTATTAATATAAAAGGTTATCTATAAAACCAGTTATTGCAAAGCGTAAAAAAATTGCTTTTAAATATTCAGTTTCGTCATTCTTTCAACTGGCATTCTACCTACATATAATATGAACATAGGTGTTCTAAGTGTTAAGTTCGTGTGGGATACAAATAACCATCAGTAGGGCCTGGCAATACCGTTCGCGACTCCAAGAACAAAAACATGCTGGTATCCAATCTCATAGGTAGATAATTGATTTTTTGCTCAAGTAATCCAACCGGTCAATTATCCAGCTTAAAACAGTACATAAAGTAATCAAAGTAACAGATTGTACGGATAGTCTAATATTATCCACACGAGACTGTTACAACATTGCGTGCTGACTCGCTTGGGCGCACTTCGAAATTGAAACAATGTTGCTAGTGGAAAAAAATCTGTATATACATATATGGGACTTTTTAGTTATACGCTTTTATGGAAACTCAGACGTAGTGCCAAATTTATTTTTCAAAAGAAATTAATCTCAAAAAGACCAAAAAGATACGTTTTTTTTTTCAAATAATGTTTTTAAAATCGTTAGCCCACCACTAATTGCATAATCAGTGTTACTTTATCAGCAATTTTACTTCCCATATTTCCTATAAGATAATAATATGGTTACTATATTGTAGTTTTAAATTCAATATGGCCAGTAATAATTTACTTGCCAAATGACAGTAATCGTTTAATAAAATACGATCTACGGCGACTTTCTAAATCCCTGTAGGGATATTTACTTAGTCTTAACACTCTCTTCACTCCTTATATCAAAGCTGCACTCTCTTCTAATTGGTAAAAAAATTTAATACTGGCAATCCTTAGAATACTCATGATCCTCACAGAAATGAATATTGAACAGATTTGAACAGCGAGTAATTATTAATTGTAATTAGTGTAATTATCCACGAAAATTTAATAGCCGGCGATGACTTACAATGCTTATTATTGTAATTTTCGGCTATATTCATTTTTAATAATAACATAACATTACGCCTGTACATTCTCATGATTTCAACTCGAGCACAAATCCGTAGTGCGAGCTGCTAGGAATTCCAAGTTAGAAATATCTCATAATACTTGACCCGTGAATGGAAACCTGGACCCCTTGATCAGCAGTCGCGCTCGCAACCACACAATCGATGAGTCAAACAAAAAGAAAAAGATAATATTTAAATAATAACTTCAAAAAACTCATTAACACAACAAGTCCCTAGTCTCTGCTTACCTCTATGAGAAATAGGCGTAACAATATGTATGTAGAAGAGTGCTGCTTGGATCCACTACATTTGCCTCTTTGCTTAAACACAATGTTACAACTTATTTAAAAAAAAATTGTCTCGTGTTTCTAATCCGTGTTTCCAATTAGATTGACAAGCTACACATCTCTAAGTATATATAGAATGAGATAAAAGGAGAAATGGTAGCTTACCAATATTTCAGAAGAGAAGTCTGTGGCATGTTAAAATTGGGCACTTCAAAGTGATGATTTCCATGGAATACGATTTATGATGTATTGAAATTATTTAATGACTAAAATGATAACTATGTAAGACGTATGTATGTATGTCAGATGTGTAAGGGTATATTGGTATTTGGCACTCACTGCATATTTGGGGACTTAGTGTGACGATAGCATAATAATGAATATATTTTGATAATCAAATAGAAGAAAGTAACGGTTTTATTTGCATGTTTTTTAATTGACACTGGCAGCAAATCATAGACAATATCTTATAGTTATAATGAACTAATGTAACGGGTCAGGTGGATGAGGAAGAGCGCTGGGGTCTTCGAGAGTTACACCATCGCGGCCACGCATGGTTGCGTGTTGTGTTGCCATAACGAAAAGTATTTTACCCAGGTTTAGATATAACAAAATAGAACATTTTTTTTTTATAATTATTGAGAAATCATTCTCAACCCTTTATACCTAGTGGAACGATAAAAGGATTGGTGATGATGATGAAGAGTTTGACGTGGAAATCTTCTCAGGAAAGGTCAAGTCTTAGGTGTACCCCTAAGTAAATATTTTGAAATTTAATTTACAATACAAACGTACCATGACGCCTGCAATCCATCAAGGCATAGACGGAGAAATACAGTACATTCCAATGTTTCACCAGTTATGTTTAGCTCCCGCCAGAGAATAGATGATGAGCCTATTGCTATACAAACCTAACATATAAGACGTTTCTAATAAATACATTTTATACCTAGCCCTGGGTATATCCTCCCTATACCAATTTCATATTTTGTGTGACGCGACTTCTTTACATTGCGTTTAGGTCACTTATAGAAACAAAATAAAAAACAAAAATAACCTAAAACATTTTTAACAATAAGAATTTTTTAACATATTGAAACTTTTCTCCGTGTTTTCGCAAGAGCGTACCCATGTTTTTAAACTACATACTAATTACATATCGCTTTATAATTTTCCCGTTAAACGCGGTAGTGTGTTTGATGCGAGCAACACTGTGTGCAGCGGTCAGCTTCCGCGTTCGGCCGATGGGAGCCAATGCAGCTAGTTAAGGCGACGTTTCTTCTATAGTTTTTTTTTATAATATATCTTGGTACTTCTCCGCATACGTCAATTTAATTTATAAGTAAATATGAATAGCGTTTGTGTATATTAAGTTTAATATTGTGAGCTTTATATGCATTTATAATAAATGCATGCATATAATTATTATTATTATATGCATTTACTTAATAAATATTTAATTTCATGTATGAAGCGATGAGAAAAATGTCAGGTCTATAAAAATAAAGATATTTGGTACTAGATGTCTTTTCTCTACTCCGTCACGAATAAAAGTGGCAAATGTTGTTATCATAATGTCGTATACAGAATATTAGAATACCATTATTGATGTTTTTGAAATAGACTTTAGTTCTGATTAAACAAGCAGTATAAAAATATATGTCGACTTTTAATAAATTCTATTGTCTAATACTTTATGGAGAGTGTTAAAAAATTACACAAAGCTATCCTGTAGGTTGTTAAACACATAATATTGTAATATTTTCCTGGATACCAGGAGATAGCGAGAAATTAAGTCTGTTACATATTAAAAAGAATGTTCGTCTTAATCTTCTTGGCGTGTTTAGTTTTTAAATTCGTTAAAATATGTCTTTTACAGATATTGGCGCAGTGTCTGCACTGAAGAACTTAAGGCGTTTGCTTAAACATAATTAATATCTCCTCTAGAACCGATAACTCTAGAATGATAATCTAAATTTATTATTACTCGAGTTGTTCTCTACGTGCCTGTTCCGTTCCCGCGTCCGCCTTTAAAACTCCTAATAAAAAATAATCAGTACACACATAAAAAAATCGTTCTTGAATTTCACTCGTGTACTTTTGCAATGTACTAAATCATTAAATAAATGAAAGACATTTCTAGAATACCAAAATAAATTGAGTAAATTAATCGCAAGGTGAAATGGTGCCTTAACAAAAGTAACATTTCTTCGGGCGGCCGCGCGGCGAAGCGCGAACGCATTCTGCCGCGACCGCCGCGACAAGCGCACGCGTTCCATATTCAAACCGTGGATCGAGAGTTGTCAAAACTGACAACTTTTTTCTATTCGCTTTTTTAATCCGCGATTTGATCACGCGAGCGTAACTAAACCGTACAGCCAAGTGCAGTGAAATTCTGTTGTGTTCGTTGATGAAGATGGACACGAAATTTTTTTTTCATTAGGAAAAGTGACAGTGCGTTAGGAATGCGCGACGTCCAATCGATGGAGGTGACTATTGATTTTATTTATTTTTTAATAACATCATTATTTAGTATTACATTGTGATAGAAAATGCAGTTATAATACGTGACCGTTTGTGATTTTTTTTTATTGTGCATTTGCATTGACTTTCATCGAAATGCAGCCTTCAATTTTAATTTAATCAAATCATATGTTGCACCATGCGTAAAAATGGAAACGACAACATGAGCCCCGCAGGGGCGTTGCAAATTACAAATTTATAAGTCTTTTTGTTTATTTATATGCATTTAAATTTTATGTTAAATAAATTTGAATTTATATTCGTCTTAAGCATTATTAAGCACCATTATGATGACAGTTTAAGAGCAATTAATAAAAATAAAAAACGAACTAAAACTCTTATTTTTTTTTTAATTTTCAATAGTATTATTTATCATATTTTTATATTTAATAGTATACATTTTATTTCTGTAAGACAGTCACAGATGTATTTGTTTGGACTGTTTTAATTTATAATATAATTATTGTAAGGATTGAAGTATCCTTAACATAACAAGTATTCCTCGTTGGTCGATTGGATGCAGGCGCCACTGCTCATCCTGATCCTACGATCGATTCCGGGGTCGGACACTATTGGATTTATCTCGCTTAGATCTTCTAGTAGTGCCCGGTATACGGCAATAGACGTAAACATAACTGGTGATAAGTGAGAGTGTCTTACACTTATCTGCCTATCCCTTCAAGGATTATAGGTATAATATTACGTCACATACGTATAACAATTTCGATCAAAGCAGAAAAGGACAGGACAGTAGCCGGTGGAAAATACTTAGATCATGCCTACAGTTATGGGCAAAAGGTGAGATAAATTATACGAGTATATGTATTGTTACTGTTCGTGAGAAAAAAAAATTTAGTTTATTTTGAACTGGAGATGTTTTAAGAATTACGTCCTAATACATATTAAAATACAATTTATTAAAAACAGGTAAATTAGTACTGTGATTTTTTTTTAATTTGCCAGCAGACAGCAGTCAAAAATGACCGATACCGCCCATAAACATTTGCAACCTGAAACAGCAAAACAAACTTCAGAATAAGCAATAATTCCAATTGTATATCTACTGCTCACAATATATCTTTCCCGCCATTTCTGACAGCCCGCTGTAACAGATTAAAAATTAATGCGATTATATGTCAATAATGTGTAGTGTTCTGTTTTAATTAAGCCAACGATATAACCAATTATTCTTGTAATTAGTCTGTGCTAATTGATAATCCCTTTTAAGAAATGTTATTGGAGTAATCAAAGGATTTTCCATTTCTCCTAATAAAATTAACATGAGTACAATAGGGAAAAAACAGAGAATTAACAATATATAATAATATATCTTGGCAACTCACATAAAAACGTTTGATCCGAAATGAGACTGAGCCTGCGCAAAGATCACTAGGTTGGTCAAAATAATATGTATGTACTACATACATACATAATACTAGCTGTGCCCGCGACTTCATACGCGTAGATTTTAGTAAGTTTTGAAAAAATAAATTGATATAATTTCCTTATTTGTTAACCGATTTAAATGAAAAAAATACATTCAATGTTAAGTGCAGCCCATCACTATATAATCTTGAAAACTGCGTTCAAATCGGATAAGCCGTTTTGGATATTAACGTGTATAAACATACAGACAAACGGACAAAATGAAAAACATTGTTTTGGGTTCTCTCGCGTATATAAAGGCACCCCGTTATGAATTTTTAAATATATTTGCCATGTACAGACAGCTAACACTTACAGTTTTATTATATGTATGGAATATATTGATAATTACATCAAACACACGTTCACCCCATAACTATTTATCGCGCAGCGGCATCAAACCCGCAACCCACATTTCAACATTTAGCCACACTAACTACTGAACCGTCAGGCCAAGACATTCGTAACGATAATAACCACGAAACGAACTCCACGTGTTTCCTTGCAAATTTTCCCGCCAAAAAACTACACTCATTATCATTAGTCTATTAACATATTTGGAGGTGCGTGCAACAGTACGCTGGACGCATTTTCTAATTGCACGTTTAGTTAAAAATCATTTAGTTTTGAGATATGCATCTCGTATCTCGTAGTCTCAGTGGTCCGCGGGTGGAAAGTGTCCATAAAAATAGGTACGCGCGGCGAGAGCTCATGAAAGTATGGCGTATTTAATGCACTGAGTTTTACATTTGTGTTAATGTTACAGAAAGCTTAAGTTTCAATAAAAAATAGCGTCGTTGGTTTAGTACTTGCGAGCGCAACTGATGAGTAAGAGTTAATTTCGATTATCGGATTAGACTAACAATATCTAAGTGTTATTGGGTTTTTCTAACTTAAAAATTCTTAGTAGCTCGGAGTTTCTGCGCCCGGTGTATGGCAATAGGCTCACCGCCTATTCCATGGGACGTATAATATACCTGGGGCCAAGTGACAGTATCACACTTCTCTGTCAACTGTCGGAGAATTACAGGCGTGATCTTACGTTACTTGTCGATGATCATTTAAAATGTACGAATATAACTATCGACTCAAATAAAGGAGAACGCTGGAGTAATTTTTTAAATTATTATTTTATAGTGCCGAGAGAGGCCAAAACTCACCTATTTTGACTGAATAGGTCAAATATTGGCTGAAGGGAGAGTCGGGAGTCTTCGAAGCGCGCGTGCGTGTATGGAAAGTTTGAAGAATATATAAAACACACTGAGATAAATAGAGGTTTCCCACTCTATGCTTTCGGCCTATTCCGTAAGGAACCGGGCGGGGCGATGTAATAATAATTATTATATTATATAACCGTGGACCGCAACTAATATAATATAATCAGTTAAACATAAAAATTAACAGTATTTTAATTGATCCCGAAGCAATAATTTCGCCGGAAACAGATGTTCATGTGATAAAAACCATTAATTAGTTCAGGCGCTTACAGCGGTTGTAAAATTTTATATTTACGTATAGCATTAAATATCTTAATAATAATATTTGCAGTTTTAACGGAAATAAGTTAACATTTTTTTTTAACTTCAAACAGTATATAAAAATACTGCGGTCGGATGCGTAGAGCTGAAGATCGAGCTCAGAGGCGTGCCATTGGAGAGGCCTATGTCCAGCAGTGGAAGGGAGTAGGCTGATGATGATGATGATAGAAATATGTATGTGTAGTTCAGACATCTAGTGACCATAGGTCAGAATCTAGTCAGGGTTCGGTGAGATAACAACGCCTGAAAGTTTTCCAAAAAATGTTATTATTATTCATTGAAACCTAATCGTAGGAATGTACCGAATAAATATACTTAAATACATTTTATGAGACAACTGCACACGCGGGCATCTGATCCCGAAGTAAGCGGAGCCTGTGGTGTGTTTAAAGGTAGGTATATCATGGAATTAGCTATTGTATGTGATTTTGACAGAGAACAACACATACAATAGCCGATTTTAACGTGTTTTCATTAATGGATAGAGTGATTCGAGAGGAATGTTCAGTTTTGCAATTTATTTAAGTCGTATATGTAACATAGATCAAAACTGCCCTTCGCAGCACATCAATATAACGAATATTTCAAAAGATAGTTATCAGGTTTTTAAAATGCGAGGGCAAAGGAACAGATCGTTAGGCGGTACGAAGTTCGCCGGTTCGGCCAGTATTTTTATCATCATCATCATCATCATCATCATCACCCTACTCCCGTCCACTGCTGGACACAGGCCTCTCTAATGGCACGCCACTGAGCTCGATCTTCAGCTCTCATCCAACCACTGCCAGCCACTTTGCGTATATCGTCAGTCCACCTGGCTGGAGGGCGTCCTACGCTACGTTTGCCAAGTATTTCTATAAACATACATATATTATAGATACATTTACACAAACCCACAGCAAAAACACTTCATAACAAACATGTGTTCCGACCGGAAATCGAACCCACAAACCCGTAAAATCACAACAATCATCAGTAATCACAAGACCAATAGGCCAGGAACCACGAGTAATAAGGAAGCTGATGTCAATTAAAACGCAAAAACTGGACAAGATATCCGATTCACTTGTACACATTTGTAAATATATCGCGTGCCATAAACATTGTAGCGTTTTCCTGAGCCCCCTTCCTCCCTCGCCGTGAAGGGGGGACTACATTTAACTCATAAGGCTAGAAGCCACAAACCTATTTAGTAACAAGGTCAACTGCTTGTCTTGATTGGAGTAAGCGTCGTTTCGTGGTTATAGCCTCATAGATCTCAGCATAAATTTAAGTACTAATTATAAATGCGAGAGTTTCTATGTTTGTTACACTTTCACGCTGAAACGGCTGGGCTGATTTTGATGAGATTTCTTATATAGATAGCTTGTGCTCTGGAATAAGTTATAGGCTTACTGTTAATCAAATTTTGTGACAGATGGCATATTTATATATGTTTGTTTATATGAATTGTTTTAATCAATTGAGTCATCTAATAACAAAGACGGCAATATCCATAATCTTTAATTTATTAAAAAACAACAAATTCATATGTTATGAGAAATATATGTATACTATAGTAGGTATTTATATATTTTATTTTATAGTATATATTTACATTTTTAGAATTCTTAAACCGTTTACACGAATTTGAACAGCTAAAAGGTATTGTCGGGTTTGTTCAAAACTTTTTGTTGATTCTATGGAATATTCCCGTATTTAAAATCGAATGTACTGCTTTACGGAAACTATATTTATCGTTTAATAAAATGACGTTAATACTTCAATTTCGACCAAAAATGGGTTTTGGCACCTATATATATGACTAAATTATGTTGTACTTGTCGTTTGTCTTGGATCAATAGCAGGTCAGTCGCGACATAATTCATGGTTATTCAACGTCCTACGTATCCGATCTAGAGCGGAAAGTGTGGTGACCATCAAAGTGTGACAATCCTATCGTCTCCGCTTTCACAACCGGCCAACTTGGTTCAGTGGTTAGTAAAACTGACAACTGATTACGGGTCGCGCGGGTTTGATTCCCATTCTAAGCAAATCTACCCTCTTTCATTGCGACTAAGGCAAGCAAACAACGTGACGTTTTAATTATAGATAACGAGCTGTGTACGAAAGATTTTTCCGCGTAATACGTTCATTTAACGGAAAGTGACATTTAATACTGCATGAAATATATTTAAAATATCGAAATACCCTCGTTAATATTTGAAAATATATTCTGTTACGAAGGAAGTGATGAGTTAGTAGAAGTAAGATTTGTAAGGATGGAGATATGTCGCAAGCGGTGCTTTCTGCTCACCCTGTCAGGGCATGGATTGACGATGTAATAATAATACAAAATATTTTGAATTAAAACGTATCATCACGCCTGTAATCTTCGTACAGATAGCCAAAGGAGTGTAGTACACTCCCACGCTTCACCAGTTACGTTTACGACCCATGGAATAGGTGGTGAGCCTATTGCCATACACCAGGCACAGATTCAGTATTCGAGTCTCCATTAGAAATTCTAAATTAGAAAAATCTAATAATACCCGAGCCGGGATTTGAACCCAGGATCTCCCAATCGGCCGACTCGCGTGCAACCACTCAACCAACGATGCAGATATTACTTTTTAATTTGATTATTTGTAATAATAATAATTAACAGTAATTAAACAATAATGCATAGTAATATGCGTACAAAGTGGCTGGCTGAGGTTGGATGCTAAGAGCTGAAGATCGAGTTCAGTGGCGTGCTATTTGAGAGGTCTATATCCAGCAGTGGACGACGGGCTGATTATGATGATGATGGTGATAATGCATTCTAATATCACAAAGTGGTTAATTATAGAGTAGTGTTACATTAAGAATATCTTAGTGCTACATCAGTCTTAGTTTTCCTTATGTTGTTAGCTATTCCATTAAGGTTATAAACGCTGCGATATGAACTGTACGTACGCTTTAAACACGACTTATAGTATTACGGCATGAATAGAATATCTTTCCAGGAAGGCCGCTCCACTCGTTAAAACTCTTTATCGCTGTATTCGGATCATGCTTTAGTTCAAGTCATCTAATGTCTTAGAACCACGATTGAAACTTTTATATAGGTATAAACGTAGCAAAACCTAACAACGCGCCGGTATTCCCTGGAGAGATAGGCAGAGGAGTGTAGTACATACTAACATAGTTACTGTATACTCACCATTAAATAGGAGGTGAGCCGATTGCCATACACCGGACATAAATCCAAACTAAGGAATTTCAAGGTAGAAAATTCCATTAGTATCCGACCCGGGATCGAACCCAGGAGGTGACATCAGCTGTCGGATTTACAGCCACTCGGTTAATGAGGCAGTTAAGTAAATTATCTCTCTAAAATAGTCCATCCCACGCTGTAGTGCGTAGGCACCTTTTTGCGCTACCGACTAACTATGCAGGAAGGAAGCGTTATATTAAAAACGTTGGGGCGCGTGCAGACAGATGTGGAGAATGTTCGCGTTAACACCGCACTTCTGAACTCATGCCAGAACTTGCTACCGAGCGTCGTACTTACTTTTATTACACTACGCTCAGATATTCCTGATACGCGATTCGCAATATACCTACGTGAATTTTCCCAACACACCGCACCTCTCGCCGTCTGCAAACACTGCATCGACAAAAATCCCCAAAATGTTGATTTGAAAGGCTATTTGCAGAGTTTCATGGTAATTTTACGGCCGCTATAAAATTTACCATCCAATTATAGAGGAGATAATTTATTTTTTATGTCACGGACAGTACAGATTACTGCGACAAGGAAAATAAAACAGCAAGCGGTTATCCAATGTTTTACGATTAGTAAATTTATTGGACGATTTATTGATAGCGGGATATTATTTTCAGCTGAAAAAGAAAAATGACCACATAAATCGCGGAATCGAAATAGCGCACGGATTATATTTTAAACGGAACAAATATTATGCGATGCGAAGTTATGTCGGCCTTTTTGGCGCCAGTATTTGAATGGTTTATAACCTTTTTCAGGCTTGTTTATTTGCTTGCATATATATAATTTCACGAACAGAAATATCTCGTCTTTCTGATAACACAACTCAATTGTAGGTACGGCAGTACTTATAGTGATAGATAAACTAGGCGGCCATGTACTGGTCCCCGAAGTTTAAACTACTATAACAAATTTACACTGTGACTACTAACGCGAGGTGGCAGTTCCCCGCGCGTAATGCCCCAGTTCATTGCCCCGCCGCTACCGCCGGCGACAATTATCTAGGGTGTACGTCCCTTGTCCGATGCTAGGTACACCGGATTCTGTTCCGATAAAACTAGCCAACCTCTCAGTTTTGACCTCTATACATCACTTGGCACGGGCAAATCCAAACGCCAACCAAGGGTCAAGATAAAACGGCCGTTGTTCTAGGGAAGTGTTAATCGTTCGCATTGATGGCGATTGCGGAGATCGTAATTTATTGCGACCGTATGTAGATTTTGCAATATAGTTTAAAGTTTAGAAATTTATTTCAATGGTAGCCGCTGTATAAATTAGGTTTTTTGGTAACGTATACCTACAAATATGGCATAATATTAATAAATCCTAGCTTTTCACTTTTATCATAGTAATTATTAACCTACGTGCGGGCAATTAGATGAAGAAAGATTTCCAAAGAAATATTAAACTGATCAGAAAATTGTTGTTTCACTGCACGCCTTTTAATATACATACCTATTTCAAAAGTTAATCATATAAACTCTACACATACAACAGCTTAATCTGGCACACATACACATAACAAACCCACACCTGCACATATGCGTAGTTTAAAAGTCACTATTAAATAAACCTAGCTTAAAACGAAAATAAACATATTTCACAAACGCGCAAATGAGAAACAAACAATGGAGCGCGGATACACAGTCTTAGCTGCGTAAGCTTAAACGCAATCAAATGAATATAATCTCGGCAACGTGATACGTCAGATCCGTTTAATTATAATATGGGTGCGTTTAATTAATAAACCTGAATATATATGAGTGAAATTAAGCACAGCACAGCTCTGAAAACTGTTCATGGGTAGAAAAGGGTTATTTAATTTAAAGGCAAAGGATAACCCTTTTATATTACAACTAAATAGTACAAGCTGAAATCTTACCTTGTTAAATCTGAAAAACGTCACCTAAAGACAAAAATAATATCGTCAATTCTGTCACTGCTTCATTGATCAGCACGGATTTGCTCTCTGCATGAGAAGGGTTAAGGCCAGCGTAAAAATAAGTCTGCTGTTGCGCTAGCCAATGCAATATTTATTGCCGACTTGCCATGTGAACTAACTTAGCGATCCAAACGATTACAGTAGATACAAACATAGAAGGTGGGGTTTAACTAACAGGCATTGATTTTAAAAACTTTGCACTCATGATTACTCACACGTCAATGATAATGACGTTGCCCGTTCATTCCGTGAAAAAGAACGGCTTTTGTATTGAAAAAAATAAAACGTAAAATTTTAATATCTCCGAATACCCAAAAGTGTTCCCCACTCGGTGTATAATTACTTACATTCAACATAGAAATGGCTCCCTCGAGGCGATATCTAGAGAATTTAATATCGGTATTATTTTTTATTAACTCAATTTTATTTTACAAATTCAATAGGTATACACGGATAGAATATACTTGCCTATATTTTTTAGATTCATATGCGATTTGTTTTTTATACAGGAAATGTTATTCATACTTTTTTGGGCCGAGCGTACATTTATTAGATAAATGTAGCCTCGTTGCACGTTAATTAAATACGTATATTTCTGAGTAAATATTTTTGAAATGACTACATTAGGTACAGAGTAGTAAGATGTATGGAGGAATGACTAAATTGTTGTCCCTGCTTAACCGTACCGAGACAGCGGTTGTAAGTGCCTATAATTATGGTCTCCTTACGAGGAGACGTCCGTGCCAAATATTAGGAAATATCAAAATACCCTATATTTAACCAATCGCTAAATTATGTTTTTCTCATAAACATGTGGTCGTGGTTTGTAACTTGAATATTGTATGAGACGTTAAACCTTCATTTACACAGTATGAAATATGCTAATTCACATCAGCCCGCCCTTTCCCTTTTTAGCGGGATAATTTGATTAAAAACAAAAATGACAGGCAAATAAAAAGCTCTTTTTTTCAGCCGAGGTCAGTACATGTGACGCGCGGAGCGAAAATGGCACGTTCCAAAATGGCGGCTGCAAAGATCAATATGACCTTCCAAAAGGTGAGTCTGTCTCATTCTCTCTTGATAGGATTATAAGCATTTATCTCTTTTGCGCCAACGTCGCGACACAATTCCAATATGTCGTATGAAGAATCAGATTTTCGTTAGGAATTTTCCTGAATTCCATACAAATACAAATCTTTAAGAGTTTAAGTAGCGGCATATCCCTAAAACGATTAGCGGTGTCTCTGCTTTATATAATGCTTGATTATGAAAATTTTGAAACGTCTACTTATATTTTGATGTAATTATCGTTAGCTCTTCTTTCATTCCTACCGCAACTGTTATGTTAGAACAAGACGCTGAAAATATAACAAATTAAAAAAATATTTATTTGTCAATGGTCTCAATGTTTCGTAGACATCTTAAAGAGTGGAAAATTTCGAAGTTTAGCAACTTTCCTTGTTTGCAATCTCTTAACTTTATATTAAATTTTGTTTCTTTATTTTTTGTAGACAAGGTTTGGAGCTGTGATTGGATAGGGTCACATTAAAACTTAGGAAAAGCGGCACTCAAAGGACTCATAGAGTGTGCGATTTATTTGATACACAGTATGTGACTACTGCCTGTGTTAGTATCTGTTTCTGAAACTTCTATAGTTATTTGTTATTGGTTATTTGCGTTTTGATGACAATCGAATTAAACGGCAAAGAATTTGTTGTGCGAGGCAAACTTGATAATAGTTATAAATTTGTTGGGAAGTTCTATAACTAACATCTCAATATGCCTATATGATTTTTTTACCCAAACAGTTTCAAAATTTTTCAATTTCTATTATCTTTACGTGTGTCTGGCAATCCTCATGTGAGTGCTACGACTGTTTACATATATTCAGGTTTTATATTATGTACGTTTATCGCTTTTGTATGGTAGATTTTAATTAGAGCAATGAATGAATGAATGAAATGCTCAATTGATTTATAATTTAAATTCAGTTAAATATTTTCTTCGTCTGCTATATTTTTGTCCAATATAATTATAGATAACATTATTTTGATATTAATGGCATTGCAATGCCTCATGATAGTAGTTTAATTTAGTAAACATCAAAACATATTATGCTCACACATCCAATTGTGTCTACTTAGACAAATAAGGACCTAAGTGTTCATAGACGATACTTAAACAGACATGTTTAAGTTCCACGATTTATTTCTTAATAAGGCATTCAATTCATGGATGCGTATTTTTCGCCGGTAAACCGATTGAATATTTTCTTATAAATATAGAAAAAGTATATATTTCGGTGTGCATAATGTATACATACTTCGACTTGACCCTAACCCACGTCCCTCTATCAAGTACCTGTAATGAAACATATACCGAAACTATATTATTAAAGCGAATTATGAAATCGCATCGCAAGGACGTAAAAACGCAACTGGCGAATCGTGGGAGTGTACACTTCTCTGCGTACCTCTTCGGGAATTACTGTCTGGATTTTGTTTAGTTCCTCTGATTTCCAACACAAAATGCACAGAAAATATATTGTAATATTGTATCGGTCGGTAAAACGTACCAACGAAATAAAGGGTTAAAGTCGTAAGAATAAAGTGATGCCTTTTATGCCACAACTTTTGTGGTCAAGAATATTCCACGTACATTTCGAATTCATGAATAAACTCGGACATCATATTTATAAGGGACCTGCCGTTTTCTTGTTCCGACAGTATTATTACCGAGTGTAGAATAAATGTATCTGAGTTTTGCATTGATTGTTCTTTTAGGTTTAGTTAGGAATAAGTCTTCAATCAATCCTGTTCGTGTGGTGTAGTATAAACAATTAAGATTTAAAATACCTTAATTAAAGATAACATTATCTCTTGAGAATTCTGAATTGACAAACGAGCCTGCGGTCAAATGCTTCAAATGAGTTAGATGATAAAATCTCAGCAAAAGCAATGAATTTACTGATAAAACAGGTAATTACCAGCTCTTTATCTTATATCTGTCAATGATGTATATATATTTATACATAACATCACGTCTATAATCCCCGAAGAGGTAGGCAGAGGAGTAATACACTCCCACGGTTCACCAGTTACGTTTACGTCCCATGGAATAAATAGGTGGTGAGTCTATTGCCATACACCGGGCACATGTGTTTATCCAAAAATCGAATTATTACATCATCGTCATCAACCATCCTTTAATAGTTCCACTGATGAATATAGGGTCTCTTTAGGGACGAGAATCGTTGACGCCACAGTCTCACATTTTCATTTAACCAAAACTGAATCTAACAGCCAACAAACTTAAAACTGCGTCTAACAAAAAAGTCAGATTATTTCAATCTTTATCAGTTAATATCCAATTTAATTACTCATCCAATAACGTATCTTATCGATTATTCGGCAGAAGGCGTGGAGGATCACATTCAGTTTTATATCTTCATTAAAGCGGTGCTTAGGGTCCGTGCGGGTCGTGGGTAATCGAAGAGTTAGTGCGGGCGAAGGTGCTGGATTTATGGGCTGCTCTCATTGATTTCGAAGCCGGTTTTTCTAGGAGAAAACCAGCCATACTTATTGACTTAGTACATATTTATAAAACAGTCGGACTAAGCTTACAATAGATGTAGCCAAAAAGCAATGTTCTTTTCCTCAAAGTCGACTTTATACGTACATATACATATATTAACTTTCTTTATGTTGGCCTTCTAAAAGTATTATACTAACGAGTCGGTTTCAAATATGTACGAAAAATATATAGAGTTCTTTTCCCTTTAAGCGATCTGGTGAACGAAGATATAAAAATTTCTCGTTTTATCATCCTAAACGAACCGTATACTTAAGGAAAGCTTTCCAAATCCCAAAGCAGCAAAAACAAGAAATCTAAGCTTACACAAATTAGGCATATTATCTTACTCGCGACTATCAAACTTATTTGGACTGTAATTCGACGTAATTTAGTCGTATTTCCAACGGTTTAGGCGAGATGGTTACGTCATTTGTAATGAGACGAGAGATCATCCCGAGAGGGGGTAAAAAACTGAATAATTCGCGTACATATCTCGCGACATGGTAGGCATCTGGGGGAGTGGCAACAATTTCCTATTTGGTCCAAACATCAGGCACCGCTATCAAAATACGACATTTGCCACAACGAGTATGTGGTGAGGTGATTGTGAAACATGTCGATTTGGGGTTTGGATCATTCTTAATATTCCCAGTTTATTAAGAATTGGTTAACTTCAGTTTTATTATGATATAATTATTATGAAAATTTATTTAAATACTTCTAGAAATAAGCATTTAGATTCTAAAGATGTCAAAGTTAACAGACGTATAAATATTCAAATGAAATAAAAAGCTCAGATGATATATATGTAAGTCTCAAGTACTCAATTCAGATTGGATTTTACGAAACGACAGATATTTTTCGCTTCGAATTTCGTGAAAAATGGTAAACTGGAACATTTCGCTGCGGATGAATAAAATGTGATGGAATGGTGTAATTTCGAATTGAAGTAAAGATTTTCGAAGTTAACATTTTGAACACGAAAATGTAAGTGTAGATATTGTGAAGAATAAATATAGGTATTTATAAAACAACTTTTGTGACAAAAATTCAAAATAGGTCAAATATGGTGGTTTCAATAGTAGGTACAGTTAATACATTTACGAGCCTGTATTTAAAGCGGATGTTATTACATATAAAATCCGCAAAGTTCTTTACAAATAGGCGTCAGAAATATTTATATTGGGTCATCGTGAAAAAGTTTATGTAACAATATTAAAGGGTGCGATCAACGCAATGATTCCCGGGAAAGTAGGCGAGGGTCGGCCGAGTGCAGATAAAAAGGGTGCCGTGATGCGGCCAATATCGGGAGCCGGTGACAGGCCCTTGTTAAGCGCAGAACCATTTTCAATATCCATCAGTTTTGAAGAAAAATCATATAAATACAGTTTTTTATCGCATCTTTAAAGTATTAGGTAATAAATGATAGCATTAGTACATGATAAATAATTGATCTCTGGTAGTTTTTCAGCTTTAGAAAAATAATGCATATTGTATTAATGTTATGCTGTATTAAATTTTTATGTGTGTGTACTATATAACAGTTGTACACAGAATAAAATTTCCGCGTTTTTGAGCATTTATTATTTGCTTAAATGTTGAAACTTCATGATACAAAAAAAATAGAACGAGTAACGACTGTCATGTTAGTCTTCTGGTAGCAAACACGTCTGTGGGGTAAGGTTCTGGTCGGCCTAAGTATTATTGTGTTTTGCTAACACGAATTTCCCCACACTAGCACAGAGTTTGGATTTGTGTTGGTGTAAGGCAAGTCTCATCCACTATTCAATGGTGGTACCTATGATTGGTAATAAGTTGGCCAAATACACTCCGCTGCCTAACCCTTCGGAGAAACGAAATCACTAAATTATATTAAGTAATGACGTATAGTTTATCTTTCGATTCTATTACGTATTGGAATATAACAAACATTTAGAGAAATACAAAGATTGAGTTCATAAGTTTCACTAAAATATGGACAGGGCATTTCGGGCAGCGCTCTGCATGTTATTTACATGAGGTCTTCGATAATGGTGGAGTTGGAGGAAGCTATTTACCTTCGGTGGCGAGTGATACCCGTAATCTTTCGGTGAGGGCTCAACTGAGATCGCGCCGGTTGAATGACATCTACATAATACATTTCATTTTAGGGTCGCGTATACATTTTGAGACGTTCCTTCTCGTTTACAGTTGCTTTAAAATACGAACAATTAATGATCTTTTCAACCGTCTAACGACAAGCGAGAATATCGCGTGATGATATTAAAATAATAAATAAGTAGTGAGAAAAGCAAATTATTTTTGCAACATTTAAAATAAAATGTATAATGCATATATGTACGTTTCCTACACATACCAATCGTATATTTATATAAAGAAATGATACATTTCCAATCGCCTAAGGTGATGTCACATTAGATGTCATAAGCGCTATTTATAAGGTTGTTTGATTACAATGTCCCCCAAAGTATTAAAAACAAAGAGTATAGTGATCTTAAGACAGATACCACGAACATCTATGCATGTGTAAGTCGATTTTATTGATCCTTCCATTAAACCTTAGGACATCCACCGCTGGACATAGGCCTCCTTTTCTATTGATAAGGCTACATATATTCGTATGTAAATATCTTTTACGACGATGTTTATTCGGGTAGCGATATACTATTGTAAATTCATTAAATCTTGCGTTTTATTGAGATGCAATATCTGATACGGAACGCTGTCTGCCCTTATGGCTACGAATGGCTGTCGTATAATTATTATCGGTCTGATTTATAGGAAACGTAACGTCTTCCGAATATAAACGCGGCCATTACGCGGATATTGCGAGCTAGTTGCGCTATCGTACACGTGACTAAAGTCCTATCGCGATAATTAGCTATTGGTTATATTTATTTCCACCTATAACAGGATTCTGAATGTATGTAGTAAATGGAAAACACCTCTGGATATATATACATATATGTGTTTGGTATTCGGTGTTGTTTGCCTACCCTGTATGATACCCGGTGTGTTGATATAATAATTGTGATAATGTAATAAGTTTTTGGGGTTGTTTATTATTATCATGTGAAAAGGTACATATATGTATAGCAAATATGTAGGTACCTAATATTTATTTGGGATACAAACAAGATCACAAAACTGTCTGTAATCGTAATGTAATTTGTAATACATTTACTAATTTAATTAACAAATTAATAACAAGAATTTCATTAAATTAATTTATGAATTAAACCTAGACAAGACATTTATATTGCAGTTTGTGAAGAGTTTTAATTTACTTTATTATTTAAGATTGGAACACCATAGTGTTAAAAAATAAACAAACAAAATTCAATACATATAAATCGCGTTTCTTAATAAAAAAATTTGGGAACATATTTGCTCAGCTTGATATCTCCGCCAGAATCAGTGAGCGCTCCTCTCGCGTGATTGTTGTTGGAGACGAACGTCAGAATGAATGTCAATTAGTGTGATCAAGCTACGGCAGCTGACTGGTGCCGCGTGATTGCGCGGGAACTGGCTCAGGAATTCATCAGCCATAACTACTCTCATTGATATTGTCGGCTCAAATATATCTCAATTGAAGCGTAATAATGTGTAAGGACTATTTTTTTGATATTTTCGTATTAATTAATAGATACATTTTGATTGATGTGCTGGGTGGCGAATGTGAGTGCTGAATCGCTTTATGGTTCGATTCCCGCTCAGGACAAATGTTTGTGTGATGTGATCAAATACCTACATACATGTTTCGGGTTTGGGGATTGAAAATATATTTATGTAAGTACTAATATAAGTAAGTAGGTAGGTATGTAGTAATATATAGGTACTATAGCCGTTTACTTATTATAACACGGACTCTGACTACTGCGCGATCAGTTGGCCGTAAATATATAGACATCGCAATATTGTTTTACTAACGGCTCCAACAAAATATTGTTGCGCAACATTTCAGTTCAAAGTCTTCCTATCCACAAATGAAGTAGCTCCGTGGAAGTAGATGAGATATTTTTTGTAATCAACCTTCTAGTACGCTTGGGAGAAACTTAAAGTATTGTAAAAACGGAACTCCCTAACTACATGTTAACATCAGAAATGAGGCTTTTTTGTATAAAAGTGATTAAACATTCGGACTTTATTGTATGGATTGCATTGTGGTTGAGATATTTAATATTAATTGGCTGCCGCAGTCTAAACTTGATAAGAAAGCAAGGATAATAATTATGGTGATGTTAACATAACATCTATCGAATGTTCTAGACAGAAAAAAGAAATGTCTTACGATGGTTTGCGTAAGACTGTTTGTATGAAATAATGATCCAAATACATTCCCAAAAATATAGCCGTCTAACATTTAAATATTAGAGACATAGCCATAGCATGACATCACGCCTGTAGTTTTCCAAAGGACAGATCGAGGAGCGTAATTTTATTAGACATAATTTGCCTTATAAATTACGGTAGTTTTTTCATTTAAAAATAAATTACACAAACGATTATTGTTAATAATTTTGTTACTGACCCCTTGCTTATCACAGAGGCCTGGCGTGATGATGTAATAATAATAATTTTCTTAATATGTTGCTAGTTATAATTACTTCATAAATATCCCTATTAAATTCGGTTTATATCAACTGTATATTGTCGCCGTAACTACGAAAAACATAACTCTTTTCACTTTGATGGTAATAATGCTGTAATAAAGTGGCTTTCAGGAAATTTATGGACCGTTTGTTCTAAAGCGGAACAGTGCACTGGTGCAAGCAGCGAAACGATGCGTTTCAGAAATGTTGAACTTAAAAATAGAAAACCTATTTAACTTAACGATTAACATCATCATCATCAGCATTCATAGTTTCACCGTTCGATACGGGGCTCTTCTCAGAATGAGAGGGAGTAACCAGTGAATTATTTTCATGTCAAGCATAAGTCTGCTAAATTTGCTAAGCTTTCAATTGTATGCGAAAAATTGACTCACTTCAAAAAACGTTTCCTAATCTATTCCTCGCGTATATTGTTTGCTGAACTCAGCAGCTGAACTCGTGTACGGAATGCGCTACACAATCAATACTTAACGGAGAAGCGAATTTGGCTTGCATTTTGAAGTCCGATATAAAATCGGCTATGGGCGGTTTCGTATGAATTGCTGACAAAAACATTATCTTATTGCTTTTGACACTGCAAGTTGTTTATATGTAAATTTAGTGAGAATACGTATTTGGACATAGCAGTGTTTCAAGAATATTCATCTTTCATATTGTACCCTAGTATTGTCCATTAACAAAAATTTTTGTATACCTATTTATTAAATCGATTATGTTTTTGCCATTTTCGTTCACATTAATGCTTTGATCTTTTTTAAATACAATAGCACAAAAACAGCTAAACATAACACTTGAGAGGAATTAAGTATTTTATTACACATTTTTATAAAAAAAAAAATAACTTTAGCGAATTTATGTACGAATAGATTTCATATAAATACGTATTTTGCATTTACAATAGTTCTCAATACTCTGTACATTTGCCATCGCACTCGCACTGAACACTATCTATCGTTACGGCTTCAGTGTGATTTATCCAAACAGCGTTCTCAATCGCAATATTTTACACAAACGTGATCGCTATAAACCGTGAACGTCAAAACTCGCTATTACCATATAAATCGTTGGGTATAGTCAAGTCAGTTTGAAATGAAACAGAAATTCAGTGATTTATTTATATTATCAACCGTTCAACCGTTCTATGTACCGGACTTGCTGTGCTTGGTAAAAACTCTCGATGAAATTCGCGACTTGTATAATTTTTATGATTGTGACGTAAAAATGACGTCTTACAATGTCAAAACGTAGTTTCGTCAACCTAACCAAAACTACACTCTTAATGTGGCGATGCCCGTACAGGAATTGACACTCACTTCCCTATTAAACTTGCAACATGTCCTAGTTCTCTCCACATGTAATTCGTACGCTCAGTTTGAATTTCGAACCACTGTCTGAGACATTTGAATTTGGAATAGGTGTTTACCAGGAATTAGGTTTGTTTTTAAATTTGAAAGTTAGCTGTGCAGTTTCTTTCATGAAACTTTTTGTATGCATGAAATAAAAATCCAATTCCAATTTATAATAGGTAATTACTCCGTGTAGGTTTGTTAAGGATACAAAGTAGTATAATGATTACAAATAAAAATTAAAATATACCTGTAAAATGTACTTACATCTTAATATCCACAGTCAATTCATTACATTTACACTTATAATAGGTAGCAATAAATTAAAACAACTGACCCCTATCACTAGTTACGAGTATATTCAACGAGGCAACAATATTTAATTATTCAGGAATCTTTGTCTAAGGGGTTAGTTTGTACTGAAATGAGTATATAATGTTTTAGGTATATGTTTATGTACTGATCTCGACCAATTCTAATTATTTATCGATAACTACACCCAGAAGAACTTCAGCTCAATAGATCTGATAAGTTTGATTGTCTATTTAACATTTTATTACCAAACGTGAAAATGAATTAAAATCATTTAAATTGGTACTGCCGACCTTTCATGTCCTTCCATATTCCGCCTTCATGTTATTCATCATATTATCTCGCTTAGTCTTAAGGAACTGAGATTTCTTATTTAAATTCACTTTAAGAATATCAACAAAATGTTAAATTGGTAAAATCCTTTAGAATTCCGGGTACAATTTGAAAATTTTCCATGTATTTTGGAGCCGTGAACGTTATAACGGAGGCTGCCAGTGCTAGGAGATATATCGTCATAATATATTCCGTGTCGGTAATTATAGCGTGCCCTTGTAAATCAAACTGGGACGACGCAGCCGTTAGATGCGTCGTGGCAATTTGCAGTGGACACATTAGATTTTAGTATAATTACATGTAAATGATGTTCGCAAAATGTTCATATGTAAAATACATATACATTGAGCTTTTGTAAAGTTACATACATACAGCAGTGGTAGCCTAGTGGGTAAGAATTCAGCCTTTCATTCCGGGGGTCCTGGGTTCAAATCCTTGGCGCGCATCTCTTTATAAAAAGTGCGTTTTAAATTTAAATATCACTTGCTAACGGTGAAGGAAAACATCGTGAGGAAACCTG